>VANL01000621.1:0-27231 GCA_006352455.1 Brachionus sp. 'Tiscar'
AATTTTTTTATATTATTTCTTTTTTTTTAAAACTCTGAAGGAGCATTAGCTCGGTACAGATAAACAAATAAATAAATAATATAAAGTTCTTGAAATTGTTAATTTTCTTACTGTAGAGATTTGATGGAATATCAGGAAGAAGAGCACGACCTGGCAAAGGTTTATAGACATCATTTTCTAATCCTTTGTGAAGCCATTCGGTTGGTGTCCATACTTCATATTCTTCATTGTCAAAATAATGCAAAGGCAAAAATGGAGGAAATGGTGCAGGATCCTGGCCAATCCCATTTAGAAGGATAATCTCATCAGCAGGTCTATGTATAGGCATTAATTTGTCAGGCTGAAGGTTTTTTTTTGCTAATAGTTCGCTTATGTCCATCGAAAGATAAAGTCGCTTTAGACGATCAATTTGAACTTTTCGAGGCAAAGAACCAGGTGCAGTATAAAATGGAATGAAGCATTTTGGTAAATAACCATTAAGAGTAAAATCAGTTGTTTTTATAATTTCAGTGGTTGCACCATGAATTTGGTTTCTTAAAAGTTGAGAAAATTTTTCTGGATCTATTGGATGAATATTTTCGTGGACCAAAGGAACGTGTTTTTCTTTTTGAACTATCCAAGCATGAGAATGACTTACATCCGGAGCTTGATCAATTATCTTAATGGATTTACATTTTAGTAAATAAGAAACTATTGTAAATTAAAATTACTCCTGTTTTTTCAACATTGTCTACACTAGCAATGTCAGAATAAAATCCTCTGAGCTTTACCTGCGGATATTTGTTACCCTTCCAGTGGCTAAAACTGTCTTTTCTAGCTCTTAAGCTAGGATTATCGTTTGTCTGGTCAAAATCAGACATTTCAATTTTGCATAAATTTTGAATTGAGTTTAATCAATTTTAAAATTAAATATTTTGAATTTCCTTAAAGATAAAAAGTTATTTTTATTTCCAAAGATTACAAAACAGCAAAGCGAATCATAAAGTAGTATGCTATAGAGATTTTTTCATTTATTTTTTATTAAAAATCAAAAATTTCATATATTTATAGTTGCTTAGAAACAATTAAAACCTCTTTTATTGAACGAACAAAAACAATTATATTTCAATTTTTTAAAGCTATTTTTTAAACATTTCATTGGGACTCATGTATTTAATTTTCAAAAATTAAAAATAAGATTTAACAAATTTTAATATTGAATATTTTGGATGAAAAAAAAATTTTTATTCTTATTCAGATATCAAGTTTTTTTATATTATCATCTATTAAATTTTCATATTTGAAATTTTTTTAAAGGTTTTTTTTACACACTTGGTCTTTTAAACCGCCATGAATGAATTGATCCCTTAAATTAATTACTACCATAATATTATCAATCTTATAACAATCTTAATAAAAACAGTTTATTTAACATTTATTGAATAAATTGAATAAAAGGACAACTAATTCACAAGAATCGAATCAAGATATATTGAATACCCTCCTCCCTTGTGTAATTGCTTTCTCTACATTTTTTTTATACTTTATTCTGAAAGAGCTCTAGCTCGGCACAGAAAACAAATAAATAAATAAAATAAAATAAATAACAAGTAACATCATACAAATTAATTAAAAATTGAATTCTTTAATTTATTTAATTAGAAACTCATCAAAGACTATAAGTAAACACTAATAATAAATAACTGAAAATAAGGTATTGTGAATTTTGGAACGAAAAAACAAGAACAATAATTTTAAAATGGAATAACTTTTTTTCCTTTGGTCTAAAACTGGTTCTACAAAATGTATCACCTAAAATTTAATCTGTGCCAATATTTCTGCAATTAAATTTTAATGATTTTTTAATGCATATACTATTTTGCAGAGATTAAATTTTAGATAATACATGCTATGTATCACATTGTAGAACCAGTTTTAGACCAAAGGAAAAAAAGTTATTACATTTTAAAATTATTGTTCTTGTTTTTTTGTTCCAAAATTCACAAAGCCTGAATTAACCAAATCTATGAAGAAGACGATACAGTCAGCTTCAAAAAGAACTCGAATTATTGAAGATAGCGAAACAGAATCGAACATGCGTAAAATTTGCCGAGGAAAATTAAAAAATAAAAAGTTTTGTATGTTTTCTTTCCGGATATCTCGAAATTGAAATTAAAATAATGTTAAAATTATTTTCTGTTTCTTATGTTAAATTTTTTTCATTTTTCATTAGTTATTTGGCTTGGCTGAAAAATGTGGTATAATTTATTGAAGATTTAAAATCATCCGTCCTTCTTACTTTTTATAAAAAAAAAAAAAAAAAACATTAAATTTTATTTCATATATACAATTTTTTTTGTCTTTTTATTAAAACATACCTTTTTTAACTTTCTATTTAATTTACTTAACACTTTTTTTTTGTAATTTTATTCTATTTTACTTATTTTTTTTACTTTTATTATATATTTTTTTTTTTAAATCTGAAGGAGCAATAGCTCGGTACAGATATACTAATAAATAAAGAATACATTTAAATGCGATTAAAATAGCCAAAATTTTAATTTATAATTAAAAAAAAAATTTGAATCCAAACCCTAACCATAACCCTTCTAATGTAAATAAAGGACAAAAAATAAAGCATCAATAAGATTTAAATTGATTTAGTTTATCTAAAAAAAAGTCAAAAACTTGCAACAAAGTATGGGAATTATGTTGCAGTATTTTTAAAATATATTTTAAGTTTCAATTAATTGATTGTAGATAGCAATAAGTGAATAGCAACTTTTGCTAAATTTAGAATATCCAAGTATTTTAGTATTTCTAAAAATGAGATCTGAATATCAATGAAAATTTTTGATGTTCACTCCATCAAAACATTAGTACTTGAAAATAAAACAGTTTGGAGTTTCAAGATCAAGTTTCTAATTTAAAACTTGGTAAAAACTGAGTTTAAAAAATTTCATGTTTTTTAAATAAGAATTAATTTAAATTTTATTTTCAAATATAGTCATTTAAAATAGCGTTTCTTCGTGTGAAATTATTGAAACATCAATCAAATTTTCTCAACTTTAAAAAGGCTTTTAAAATTCTCAATTTCAATTCAATTTTTTCAATTTCAAGATTAATCAACAGGCTAGTGCACTTATCTCTTTACGAGACTGATTAATACTTAATTTATTTCAATTTAAAATTTTTTATAAAAATATGTAAATTTGTCTTCAAATTTAAAATACAGTCTGGCCTCGATTTTGTTACCCCTTATTTTGTGAAAAAAATCTGCGTGAGGTTCAAAATATTTATTAAAATAATAAGAGTGAGATTTAAAACAAACACTATTGAAAAGATACAACTCTAATTTATATTCAACTAATAATTAGTAATAGTAATAAAATGAAGTATTTAAAATAAGTAATAAAACTAAAAGTTAATTTAAACATGATATAAAAATACTTAATATTTAAAATCACATAAATATTTATTGTTGCTAACTAACAATACTGTTAATGTTTTGAATCAAAAGAGGGTTCTATGAATCAATATAACAAATCTAAAAATTGAGCCAAAAAAATTCCAACCATTTGCAAATTCTGATAACAGATTTTGGGATTATTTAAGAACTTTTTTATTAAGCTTTAAAATGAGTCTTCAAAAAATTACAAATTACATTTATAAAATTAAATATTTAATTTTTTTTCTTTCAATAATTAAATTTTCAATTCAGTTAAAACTATGGAAGAATCTTAAAATTTTATTTTAAAAAAATACGAATTAATTCAATTGAGAAAGTTAAGAGCTCGTATTTTCGAATTTAAAAGCCAAGTTGAACAATAAAAAAATAACATTACATTCTTTCATTAATTTGATAATTATAAAATTTCCTCAACAATTGTTTCTTAAACTACTAAACATAGGCTATGAGCAAAAATTACCGGGCTTTAATACTATTCAAAAAGTAAATAAAAAAATTATTTAATGTAAGATCATTTGAAACAATAAATACAATAAATTAAACAAAGTGGTTATGGTTTCACATCTCGTCTTGGCTTGCTTTCTAATTTTGCACTCATCAGTTAAATCGAACAAAATCACTCAATGTATAATAGATAATTTTTAACCCGTTTGGGTACTGGTAAATCTTCAATACTATCATTAACCTGAATTAGACTGCTCTTGTTGTTCAAATCATTAGATAACTTTTCATTTTCTTTTAATCTATTGAGTATCATTCGTCTACAAATAGATCTTAAAGATCGTGGACTTGCCACTAAACGTTCCAAGTACAAATCCAGCGATTCTAGCGAATAGACTTTTTGAGTATTGGCTAATTTTTTTTTGTGATGATAACTATGATGATGTTGATGATTATGATGCGAACAGATTTGTGCTTCATTAACTAAATTTTTTGCCAAAATTATCTCATTTAATTTAGCAGTTTCCATCGAGTCAAACATAAGTTTGACAAATCTTTTGTAATAATTCAAAAATAGCACCATGCTATCTACAACAATATTGTTTGATTTTACATTTGAGGTAACACTGACTCCATTTAAATTGTTAAGAGCAAGCAAAGAGGCAAACGAAGGCGATGGAGTTAGGAGACAAATCGGATTGGAAAGATGATTTTTGCGAGCTATCAAATTAGGAGAAGCACAGCCCTCAGAAAATCGTCTTGTTATTTCGATCTCTTTTTCAGAGATCAAAGGCGAAGCATGGTGATTAAAAATGCGATCTGTGACTGATGCATGACCATGTTCGTTAATGGTGGCAAAAATTTTGTCTTTAAAATAGTCGTTGAAATAATTATGATGGTGATAATGACTGTGATGATGACGTTGTCCGTCATTTTTGTGATGAGCCCGCTGATTATGTCTACTCAAATTGACACTGGTCAATATGGGTGACGGTCTCTCGGTCAAAAACGGATCGCATAACTGGGCTAATATTGAATTGTTGACTTTTAAACGATGACTGCTAGACGAGCTTAGATTAAAAGGCTCTAAATTTGGATCAGCTCCATGTTGAATCAAAGTTCGCATTAAATCGTATACTAGCTCCATTTGATAGCATGTCTTGCTCAAAAATACTAATTGAACGCAATGATTTAGCAAATTATTTGACTGTATGTACTCGGTGCCAGTTTGTACTTGACAAGTCGAATCATTCGGATCGTACAGCTCATTTTTAATCAATTCAATTAAAATATTTTTAATAAAATTATTTTTTTCAAATTGTTGACTTGAATTTAAAAAATTTGGATACAAAATCCAATTAGTGATTAATCGTTTTATAACTTGAGCATTTATGAGTTTTGACCAATTTTTAAATGAAGATTGAAGTTTAGACTTTAATTTATTATTTAGACACATTTGAAAATTGAGCAATATGTTGAAAACTTCATTGGCAGAGCTAAAATCGTCTATTTGACAAACTAGCAAAAGCTCTAAGTATTTTTCAATCGAGCAATCTCTTTGTGGTAATCTAAGTAGATGGTCTTGATTGTTCACCGCATTGGTCGTGTTGCTCAATTGACAATTTTTGCTTAAATTAAATGTAATCGAATTTAAATCAATTACATCATTTAGAATGTATTCTAAAAATTCGATGTCCAATATTTTATGAAGACTAAATTTAGTTATCTTTGGATTAGGTCTGTTGGTGTCAAAATTTGATGGTGAACGATTTCGAAAGCTCTTGCGTATCGAATGCTTGAGCAAGTTATTGAGTAGTGTTTCGACACAATTGTAGTAGCCTTCGTTTTCAAGCTCTACATTGTTTATGTTAAGAAGAAGATCAGCACCGGATTTAAGCAACAATCTTAAACATTCTTTAAACTCGGTCTTCCATTCATTACGACTTATTTTAGTCTCTTTGAAGAACACAGTCTCGATCAGCTCGTCCCATTCGAACAACGACTGTATGCAAAGCTTTCTCTCGTTGTTCAAAGTGTTCACATGGGTCTTGAGACCACCTTTTTTGAGCATCAAAAAAAGTATTCTGGACAAACTTTTTGGATCGTTGTACTCGGATAGAACTTTCTTGCTCCTGGAAAATTTGCTAGTCACATTTTCATTGAACAAACAGTGCAAAGCCGTATTGCCGGTTGTCGGCTCACGTTTAGTCAAATCAAAGCCACAATTTAGTAGAACTTTGATTATTTTAGATGAACGTGTATTTTCCAATATGTAAAACATGGTATTAACATTCTTGTTAAATATGCGTCTCTGTGAACTGCAGTCTAATAAATTTGGCAAGCTTTCACTGTTCAAATTGGATAGCAAATAAACTAGACAATTTTTGGACTGAAATTTAATGGCATAATAAATAAGCTCGTAGTCCTCATCGGGCTTAAAATAATTGAACAATAATTGATGATGTTTGTACAAACGCGAAAATATATCCACGTCATCCAAACACAACGAAGCCATGATGGGCGATAAAGGTCTCAATTCAAATTCTCCAAGCTGATCGAGTTCTGAATCTAGCTCGTCGCCTGTTTCGCTATTGCACTCCGATTTGCTCAAATTGTACCATTTTTTCAGCATCAATTTAGATTTTTTGTTCATTTGTCTCAAATTGTTCAAACTTAATTTGGATATTAGATATTTATCTGCACCGTTGTTGAGTAACAAATCGACTAGTTTAAGTCTCAATTCATTTAGCTTGTCATAAATAAAATTATTTTTTGTACTTAAGTTGCTGCGTGTCGAGCATGTGGTCGATTTTGGATTTAAGCTCTTGCAATTTTCATTTAAAGATACCAATGAATGTATTGAGGTTGATAAGGAATTTTTTGGTCTTGAATAATCAAAATAATTTTCGCTTGAGTTTAATTTATAGCATGCTGAATTGCAATCATAATCATATTTGTCATAATAGTTTAGTTCGTCTTTTTCTTTATAGTCGTACAAATTGGACGAGTCGACTGATTCAGAGTCCGAATCATCGTCGCTTAAATCCTCATCCGAATTGTTCGATTCGGTATAGGAGATCGGATTAAAGTTTTCCGACGATTCGGACTCGGATTTGGCCATTTGGGTCTTATTTACTTTAGCACTAGTTTTGAATAATTTTGATATAGAATCGGCTGATTTGGAATAGCAGCTTATTAGCGAAGAATTGAATGAGTTAAATGAAAGACATGAAGAAGACGAAAATGAACTGGATGAGTGGGTTTTAGTAGAACTACTACTGGACGACCAGAGCGAGTGCAAGTCCGAATATTCGTTGTTTATTGAATTGAGCGAGTTGGAGCGAGATATTTGATGTTTAGTGGACTTCTCAATAATTGTTTCAGTTTGAATGGTGTTGCGTCTGTTCGGCATATAGTCGCTCACTAATGGTGGTGACACAGCATGTTGAACGCTTTTCTTATTCAAATTTGACAAACTTAATAAATTAGGAGAACTGTATACACAGCAAATTATTAAGAGTGGTGTGTCTATTGGCATTTTACTTAGATCATAAATGTTTTTCTCATCTGTATGATTGGTAATTAGGGCTAAATCAATGTTGGTAATGTAAGAACAGGGTGAAGTCGATCTAGGCCGTGGACTAAGTCTAGTGGGTGAGTTTTTTACAATTGTGTCCGCAGTTACTTCACTAGGCGTGTCTGATTCTATCTTAGTTTGATCCTGATTGGGCACGTCACCATCACTTGAGCTCACTTCAAAATCTATTAGTACATTGTTTGAACGAAAGCTTTTATTTTCGTGAAAATTTTTTAAATTTGGCCGTAGTTTAGGCGTTTTTGTATCAAAAACAAAGTCGTTTGAGCCAGCAGATACTTCTATGCAATATTTGGTCTTGTTTGTTAAAAGCAAACCGCGATTTGGATCACACGAGTAATTTTTGAGCAACAAAGAAAATAAGTTAAGTCTTTGACAAATTAAATAGTCAAAGTCGTTTTCAATATTGGACATATTTTTTTCTATAAAAATTTTAAAATTTTCAATCAATACATTGTGGGCAAGTTTTAAAATTGAATCGGTCATGGTCTGAATTAGATTGTAGCCGTTTTGTTTATTGGTTATCAACAAAAGGTCTTTTGATTTGAACGAATCAATATTTTGAATTATTAGATGCATTAGGTTGTTGATGTTTTTTGAGTCGAATTCAATCAATCTTTCCAGCTCGGCTATGGTCAATTTGTTGCTCATTGACAACAGATTCAACTGGGACCTATTCTGGTTCAAAATTTTGACAAGTTCGCTCTTTGACACATAGTTGAACAACTGTTCCACCAGTTTTATGTCCATATCGGTTAGGTCACGACCTAACAAATTATACAATAAGCTAGAGCTTAGATCGAATACTGACAGAGCCGTGTGCCATATAAAATTCATTTTGACGTTAGCTTTTTAATTTGCTTGCGATTAAAAATTTTCTATTTCTTCATTTATCTAAAAAAAATTAATTAAAATGAATGATTATGTCCATTGTAGTTAAAATAAGTGTTTTTGCTACTCCTTTTTTGATAAAATGGACCAATATTTCTAATCTTGACACACCTAATAATTTAAATTTTGAAAAAAATCATAAATTTTGACTTAAATTATTCAAGATGATAATGTGGTGGAAAAAAACGTGGCCGCAAGAAAATTGCCTAGAAATGAAAAAAATTATTATTTTTTTATTTCTTTTTTGATATATGAAACATTCTTAACTGTAAACTTTGAATATAAACAAACTAAAATATTCAATTAGACTTTGATCCAAAACAAAATTATGAACATAAATGCAAATTTTTGTTCAAATGCACTTAAATTTAAAATTATTTAAAATTATTGAGATTACCGAACGAAAGGCATGGATAGTAGTTGTTTTTTTCTTTTTCAATTTAATTTTTTCGTTTAGATTATTTTATAATAAAAAGAATTAAAAAAAAAAATCTGATGAGATTAGATGGTGTTTTAAGGCGCATTTAAAACCAATATCAAGACACTAGTAGCTCTAAATTTAGGTTGTTTAAACTCAAAACTCAATATTGCTTGAGCTATGTATTTCGAGGAGACGATCACGAGTTTCGCTAGTGAGCGAGGATATATTATGTTTCTAATATTAACCTATAAATACAATTTCGGTATAAAATCATATGTTTTTTCTTTAACTTAAAATATGCATTCAAACAAAATTAAAGACTATCATTTTTCGATTGTTTAAGTTTTTAATTCCTTTTTGTAAATGTTTGGCGATAGCGTGTCAAATATGATAAGATAAAAATCAGCTCGTCTATTCATGGCCATGAAAATTCAAGACACTTTAAATAAATAGAGTGTTGTGAATTTTTCATATGCTGTTATCTTTTGTTTATTTATGTAAGCGTACAAATCAAAAAATATGATGCAATTTTTTCATTTTATTACTAAATCATCTGGTTTCACATATTCCGCTTTCTAGACCGAATCTTGTTGAGAAACCATTCTTAAATTCTTTACCTTTCAAAAAGTGTCAAAATAGTTAACTTTCATCAAAACTAGAATTGGCGACATTTTATCAAGTGACCGAACAGTAATACAATCTATAAAAAAAACACTTAAAACTTAATGTTTCAAATTTTAAGCTCATAATTTATGACCTTTTTAGAAATGAACTTAATTCTATAACCTTTAATTTTTACTAGGATTTGACTAGAAACAACTTAATATGTCCTAGTTTATTATAGGAATAAAATTAAGCTTATAAAACAAAATCATAGATTAATATACTTAAATAATATAAAATAAATGATTATTAAAAACAAATAAACAATTAAATGATTATAAAATTATTAATTGAAGCTGAAGGCTATATTTATATAAGAAGTTAAAAATTTAATATATTTTTGGCGGTTTTTGGAAATAGATGTCAAATATACATTAATGTAGGAATGAAAAAAATCATTAATTGCAAAATTGAGTTATATTTTTAGATAGCAATGAAAACTGTCTAAAGGCCTAGAAAAAATCCTAAAAATAGAAGCTATTTAATTCGTATATGCGATATTAAAGTTTGGATGATTTCTCAATTTGGTTCTCTTCTCTAATGCTCTAATTTAACAATTATTTAAATACTATTTTTTTTTTCGAATGTCGATGAAAATTTACTATTTCTGTAAATTAAAATAGAACTTTGGTAACTAAATTTTTAATTTGTAAAAATCACTCGCTCAGCTTATGCTTTAATTAATGATACGATTCTCGAGATACTCAAATGCATAAATTATTATAGTTTTAAAATATTTAATTTAAGCCCTGCAAAAAAAAAACTAAAGCGAATATTTGTAAGTCAATGAGATATCTACTAACCATTTCAATTTATGTGTTTTTTTATCTTATGCTTAAGAGAGCTTGTGTTCACCAAATGATAAAATAAATGATCGACGCCTGATCTATAAAAATAGATTGAGTTTCTGTTAGCAATCATGAGTTTTTATAAATTAAATTTAATTAAAAAATTAAAATTTTTACTAATAAGTTAATTTTTTTAATTTTGTTGCATTTTAATGTTTTAAAAACTTTTTATATAAAAAAAATATAGCTTCTATATTCGATGAAATCATAAGAATCATTTTCACTCAAATTATTAGAATTAGAAGATTTCAATTTTCAAAATATATACCAAATCAATATTTTATCAAAAAATTTTAAAAGTTAAGAGTAATTTTAGAAACAGATTGGGTCTGTATTGAAATCTAGAATGATTAAAAAATAGAATCAGACAAAAACTTATAGAAAAATGTTTTTCTGATTGAATGAGCTACGAATTTTGTTTTTTAACATTGCTTATGACTCTTTAATCAATAATCAATAAAAAAATTTCTCGATAAAATTGGAATCATTTGAATACTGAATAATTTTTTTTTCATTATATAATATATTTTATTAGAATATTGAAAATATTTTGTAATAATATCAATTTAACAATTATTTTGAAAATAGTTGCCCCCTAAATAGTTAATTTTACGATGTGTTTGAAGAAAAATCTTATTTTTATCCAGAATATAATTTATAAAACTTACCTTACAGATTTAATTTGAAAAGCATTGAATTAAATTGATTTTGATTATTGGTAAACTAATTTAAGCTTTTAGAGGAAATTAATAGACCATTAATGATCTACGAAATTCAGTCATATCCTAAGAAATTGATTAATTTAAATACAAAACACAAAAAAAATAAAAAAATAAATTTCTAGAATAATTTTATTTCAATTTAATCATGTGACTAATACAATTATGAAAACATTAAAATTTTTGTTTTATTTAGAAAGACAAAACTTTACTTTCTTTTTATTTTTTAAAATTTTTTTTTTACATCTGCTCAAACAATTATGTGGCCAGCATTAATGTTTTTTTCAAATTAATTCAACATTATTGGATATTTTTAAAATCTAGATAAAAATTAGAAATAACTAAAATATTTTTAATGCAAAAACATTATAAATATCCACTAATTAGACTTGATCGATCGCTTAATTTAAATCGAAATCAATTTCGATTGCCATTTGAAATTTAAATTAAGTAAAAAAATTCAAATCAATTATTCAATTTATTTAAAAATTTCTAGAAGTAACTAAAAATGGTTAATATAATTGATAGATTTACAACTGAAATTAAATACCCTAAAACTAGAAGTTTTTGAATATGGTTCATTAAGAATAAAATTAAACAAATTGACTCTTTAGTCGCAAAAAATTCTTATCTTCACAATTAAGATAAAAGTTGAGGACCAATGTATTATGACTAAGTATTAAACAATACCAAAAGAATTAAAAAAAGGATTTTTCCTAGCATCAATCTAGTTGAAAAATACTAAATTTTTTGTCAGTCACAATCTAGTACAGTCTTGTAATCTAATCAGAATGTATGATGTGAATTCATGCTCTTTCAACATAAAAAAAAATCAATCTTCAAACCGTATGTTTAAAATTTTTTATTCGTTCAAAAATGATGAATATGCATTAATATGTTTGATTAAATTCAAAATTTATAGAAAAAGTCTTATTTTTTTAACAATTTAAAGATGATTAAATTTTCTTATTTTAAATTTTATTCTAGAAAAAAGCTAAATAAAAAAACTAAAAAAACTAAAATTAATAAAAATCTGCTATAATTAAGCCCATTAAAATCAAAATGAAATTTTAAACTAAATTCAATTTAATTCGTTGCTTGATTTATCGACCATTTTCTTTTCCAGCTCTTCAATTCTCTTTTCTTGTTTTTCAACTAGAGCTTTTAATTCATCGAGTTCTTTTTTCATGCTTTCGAACACCTCTAATTTCTAAAATTCATTAAAATGAATTCATTTTATTTCTTTTTTTTTTTTTTTAAATAGCTTTAAAGTTTAGAGCAAGTTATAATTTTAAATTTAAAAATAAGATTATCATTTATTTGATTAATAAAAATTTACAAGTTTTATTTTATTATTTAGTTGTTGCAGAATTTTTATTGTAAAATCATAGCTAAGAGTTTTGAACTAAGCAAAGCACTTTATTTCGGAAAGGTGATAAAAATTAATATATAAATCTTATTTGATTCGAAAACTTGAATACTTGAATAAATTTTTTAAAATCACCTCATGCTGACTTATAAATTTTTAAACATAGTCAACATTTAGCTAAATATTAAATTGATTCTATTTTTTTATATAAAAATCGATATTTAAAGTTTTTATGTTGTCATATGTTACTAAATTTTGTAAAATTTTATAAAATATAAAAAACTTCAAAAAAAAAAAATTAATCGTAAAAATCCGTGCCGAATGTAAAAAAAAATTCTTAATCGTCCTCGTCATCGTAGTTCATATTCATTTCATTTAGCCTGTCTTCCAGGGTTTTAATACGCTTTTCATGCCCTTTTACTATTATTTTCATTCGTTTTATTTCTTCTTGCAATTTTGTGAACATGTCCGCTTCGACTCCCACTGTATAAAGTGCATTTGGCTAAAACCAATTAATTACTAAATACATAGAATATTCAGTTTTATTAGCTACAACCACTCTGTTTTAAATTTTTTTTTAAGACTTGACAACTCTTATTATATTAATAATTTTCTGAATTGAGAATTTAAGAAACTATTATTTGAAAAAAAAGATTTTTTTTAATTTTTAAAAAATTTGAGCGATTAAAGCTAAGCTTATTTTTTGAGTGTTAGTTGTCAGAGCGGTTTTAGCTAATTAAAAGAAAACAAAATACCGTATAGCTAGCATTAGAATTTCCATTAGTTCCTTGGGGTTGTGGTGATGGCTCATGACTAGGTGTGTTTGAGTTGGATGGATTTGAAAGTGGAGGTTTTAGACTTGACATGTTTAATCTTGACATAGAAGCAGACTGAATCTCAGAATTAGCTGAATCTCGCTGGCCTGGTTTACCCATTTCAGCAATTCGTCTTGAAGCCTGCCTAAGCACGCTACCGCCAGACTTTTGCTCTTTTTGTGATTGATTGGCTAAAAATACGTCTTTTAATGACATCATTACCGGATCAGCATCTTTTCCTGTGAACCATTCTTCTGCGCTAATAGCAGCTTGCTGAGCAGCAGTGTCTGGATATAAATCTTCTTGAAATAGCTCGGATTTACGCGGTACAGTCATTGTAATTACCTCACATAAACCCGAATTATGCAATTTATAAAATTTTGAAATTTCACAATTGTTAACATTAAGGCCTCGCTTGGTCATCCATCCCATTCCACGTTGCGGATCACTAGATTGATGTGTGTTCAAATAGTGAATGTACGGCGGCTCTGGTGTGTATTCAAAATAGCGTATCGCCGAATCACCTTTACCACATAGATAAATCATATTGGTGTCCTCATCATAAAATGGAAAGAGTAGGCCATTGCTGTTGTCTAATTCTTCCATTATGAGACATTCAAGACTTTCACCGTCATATAAGGCGTATTGACGCTCACCTGTTCTAGAGAATCCAGTTGTAAAAATTCGACCATCTTTCATAAAAAGAGCTCTCATTGGCTTTGTTGCCGTGTGTCCTTTGCCTTCTTTTAGCAATTTGCCTGTGCGAGGATCAAATAGGCGCAGCATTTTGTCTTTGCAACTGGTTACTATCAATGATCCATTGTAGTTCCACACAGCACTATAAATTGTATCTGTATGAATTGAAATTTCAGTAAATATCTCGGCTGTTGCTACATTCCAAATAAAAATTTTATTGTCAGAACCGGCAGATAGAAGAACCAAATGTGCGCCTAGAAAAATCAGTTTACAGATCAGATAAAATTTTAATTATCATTTTTAAAAATTGTCTCAGCCAAAATTAAGCTCTTTTTTTTATTTCAAACTGCCAAAAGAAGTAGCGGTAGTATAAAATTTAATCACTTTTGAAATAACACCGCCACTTTGTTGGTCAAAAATAATATATTTATTGTTCTTTTGCAAATTTTGTAATTTTTTTTTTTGAATAAAAATGAAAATATGCAAAAATATGAGTTATAACAAATATTAAATTATTATTATTTTTTTTAGATTGGGCCTAAATAAGAGCATTATTTAAAATTTTTAAATTTTTCAGGTAATCATTTTTTTTTAAAAAGTAAAAATTAAGATTAATTTACTTGGATGCCAATTGATGACGCCAACACGACGTTGATGAGCGACAAGATCAGCAACACAGTCAGTCAAATTTTTTGATAGACCCCCGTCCGGAATTTCCCATACTTTGATTGTACAATCTTCAGAAGCTGAAGCGATCAGATTATCGTTATGAGGACACCATGCTATGTCCAAAACAGTGGCTTTGTGTCCAACAACAAGAGGAACGTCACGGTCTACTCGGCCAACCTTGTCTACTGGCATTACTAAAAAAGCACCTCCACCGGCTGCCTCAGTGATGATTGCTAAAAATTTCGGATTAACACAGCAAAAAGTCGAATCCCAACTTGACTTGGTTATTCGAATGTTATCATAGCAGTTTTCTTTTTTTTGCGACTGTCCGAAAACATGACGGAATTTCGAATTTCGAACTACTTTTACAGACATTTGTGTAAAATTATTTTACAATAACAAGAAAAATTTTTTAGGCAATTTTGTCTAAACTAGAAATAATTAATTTAAGCAATTATTAAGAATATTAATTTTATCAATCTAAAAATATAGAAATTTTCACTATTTTTTAACATTTTAATTTTTTAAATTTTAAATTAATCATACAAAAAACTAATTTTGAAAACATACTATATATGGCAATTGAAATATGTTTTACATTTGAAGCAACGAATGTGTCTGTAACTCGGTTAATTTTTTTCATAAATTTAGGTTCCTGTATAATTATAAGGTTGCTGCTTTTGAAGCGCATACGATTAGCATTTTTGTACTCTTTTAGAAATAGCTTTTACCGAGAATTTGCTTTACTAACATCTAGCTGTAAATCGCATTCGTGTAAAAACGCTTGAATAATCAAACTGATGAAACCTGAAAAGTAAACTACTCCCTCAGAATTTTAAATTTATGCATGCAGTCATTTGAAAATTTTTGAAACATTAGTTAAGTTTTTAAAGTTGTCTTGCATCAAATAAAAATAAAAATATTAAAATTAAATAGTAGCTTCTAATCTTGTTGAAAAAATTATTTTGATTAATTAATAAACAAAAATGATATTAAATACAAGCAATAATGTTTTTAGTTGATATATCACGTGAATGTTGAACTAATAGAGTGGAGCCAACGGTGATTTAAATCAACTAAATAGTAAAAAGGTTACTTGTGTTTTTAGATCATTGAAAATCATCTAAATTCAATATTTAATAAAATCTTAGCATTTTCATAGTTTTGCAAATGAATCAATATTTTTGCTTTACAATAGATAACGACAATGTTTAGAGAGTGATCTTTATTTCTAACATTTGTTATCGAAAAAATAGTAAAAAACAATTTGGCTATTTTTCTAAATCAAAAATAAAACTTGACTACTAAATTCTTGTGGCTTGTTTCGGCCATATATGGCCATTTTACATTCTTGATTTATAGCCAAAAACCAAAGAACATTAAACCCTTGAGTAATTTGTAAAATATGTGACATTTGCTTCAAGTTTTAATTATTAGCTACTAAATTTTCAAAAATAATGAACGATAAATAGAATGTTTTTTGCAAAATAAATTTTGGGCGTGATTGCCATAAATTTAATTAATCAATTCTAGCTTAAAAATGATTAATCGGAATTAAATTGTAAAAATAGGCATGAAATTTCAATTTATTAGCCATCTATCATTCAAAGAGTTAGTCTCAGAAAAAAATAGAAAAGCAATTCAATTTTTTGAATAAAAATCATACTAATATTTAATTTTGAAAACGAATTAGGATCGTTTTGAGAAAAAAATAAAAGTTTTTTTTTTAATATTTACTTCAGATCCATCTATTTGTATTCTATGTTATTAAAAATATTTTTTTGATAATATTTTACGGCTTCTCTAAGCTTCTTGGATAGTTTTAAAAAGTTTTCGAGTTTCAAAATTTCTAAAAAGGTTCTAATATTACATTTATAAACTTGAAATTTTCAATTGATTTTCATTACAAGGTCAAGTAACTCGAAAACAAAAATAAAAATATCAAAAAATATCGAATTGCTAGTTAAAAACACTATTTAATTTACTAATAATTAGATACAAGCTAAGTTTAAACAAATTCTGTCTATTTTTTAAAGCCTAAAATACTAAGAAATGATGAAAAATTTTCATATGTTTTTATTTAAATTTATTCTTAAATATTGAAAGCAAATTAATAAAATTCCAACTCATAACATTCTAAAAAATAACAGTCTATTTTGCTTTAAAAGAGATGCATAATCATCTAAAAAAACAACTTGTCTCTAAAATTCTACTTTTTTTTGCAAAATTTGGGAAAAAAGCTATGAGTTCATCTATAAAATTAAAACAGATAATTCATGTTGAGAGCTCCATAACGAATAATTAGTTTGAAATTGACTAGGAGAATATTTTTATTTTTGTTTGAAGCCTTCGACATGTGATCTTATTTTTTAATATTAAACTAGATAAAATATATGAATGCTAGCAAAAAAAATTGTTTTTCAATAAAGTTCAGTAAGAATTATCAATGATTTATCTATTTGTTTTTTAAAGCAAGCTTTTTTGTTGAATATTTTATTATAATTCCAAGAATTAAATATTTCAGAATTTAACTTGATAAAAATATCTTTTTGTGTTAAAGCTTTGATTTTTTTGATGTGTTGTTGTTTTTGCAACCAGCAATACTTTTATGGAAATATTTGAAAAAAAATTTTTTTAGAGCCTTTTTTGGAAATATCTTAATAAATTTTCTTATATTCAAAAGATTTATGATAAATATTTTTGAACTCTTAGCTTATGCGAAGAATAAAAAAATCGACTTGTTTTAGTTTTGCGTTAGTATAAAGCGAAACTTTTTTGATCTATATGCTAATTTAAATGAGTTTTTTAAATTTTCGTTTAAGTCCAAAAATAAATTTTTTTAAATTACTTAAGGGTAATTTTCTAGCTTAAAAACTATCAAATATTGTTTATATTATTTTATAAAATAATTTTTGAATCCAAAAAATTCAAATTTAAAATAGTTTTGAATAATTTTTAAAGGACTATTTTTTATTAATTATTTGAATTAAATCATGTATTCTATCCTATCAGTTTCAATAAAAATGGATTTGAATTTAAGGGACAGTAATATAAGGTTTGAATTTGAACAATATTTATAAGATTTAATGTTTATTTCACACATTAATAGATTCAAGTATTAAAAATGTTTTCATCAATTTAACTTTACATATACGTATAAATTTAAGTCGAAGCTTCTCATAAGTACGACGATATAATACTATTTGAAATAAATTGGAAAATTTCAAATTAAAATAATTTTTAGAAAATTCGTCAAGATAAGATTAGTGGTAAAAATAATGGTGTATTAAGAATTTTAATCATTAAAAAAAAAACAATCATTTATTAAATTTTTTTTCTAAATGATAATTTAGATTTTTTATTTGAAATTTATCTTTATTAATTTACTTTTTGATAGCTGAAACTTTAAGAAATTAAATCCATTGTTTTAAATGAGCTAAAAAATTTTCGAAATCTAAGCAAAAATTATTAAAAAAATTAGTCGAGAATATTTTGTTAGAATTGCAAAATTAAATACAAATTGAACAGAAATTTTTATTTTCTTATAAATATGAAATTTACAACATAAAAAATCTTGCTATATTGCAGCATGTTGCAATATTTTAAAAAACATTTTTAGCTAGAAATTAAATACTTGATTTATAAATAAAAAGTAGTAAAAATCCTTTTAAAAATTTAATTTAATTTATTTACATTTGATAGCATTTTTTTTATAATTTTTCCTAATTTAAATCATCAGTTATTTCTTCTAAACTTAGAGCCCGATTGAAAATTTTAAAATCATCTATGTCTGCTTCAGCATTCGGATTACCCATGTTGCTTTTGCCAATAAAATTTAAATTACTTTTAATTCCACTAGGAATATTCGACAAATGACTGTTTTGAAAAACGCCATTAAAATAAAGTGATAGAGTATTATCTTTTAGAACAGCAGCTATGTGAAACCATTTTTTTAGTGCTATAGGTTTGATAAAAGTTGAATAAGTGAATAAATCATTCGAAGAAATTACATCAACACCAGGCTTTCCTGTACCAGCTTCAGAAAAAAATATAAGAACACTACTTCCGGTTATTCCAAAATCAAACAATCTTGAAAAACTGACTAGTTTATTTACTTTTGCCCATGCCATTACGGTAAAATCTCCACTAAAATAAATTCCCTCAGGAACATAGTAATATCCATTTGCTAGACTAATAGCTGAGTTTGAATTTCCATGTCTATCAACTGTTGGAAATGCATTTACTGGCGAATGCAAATCTTTTCTTTGAATCACATCATTTACTTGAGAATTATAAAAAGGCCAGTAATTAATTAAACCATCTTTATTAGCGCATTTATTTTTGCAATAGACTGAATTTTTTGACTCAATCAACATACCGTAAGCATAACGTTTTAGAAGTCTACATCTATTTTCGCTTAATGACACAAATGCACAATATGAAATCATATTACATTTGGAAAAACAAATTATTTGGCTCAAATTTTCATAAACTTTAATTAAATTAGTATCCTGAAAATTAGGAAAGTCTAAATTTTGAGCTTTAAAATATACTTCATTGATTAGTTTAGATTGACATTTTCTAAATAGAATACTCGATTCTATAAAGAAAAAAAGACTCAAAAATTTTAAAATTTTTGAAAACATTTGCTTTATTTCCAAATTTTGTGGTTAGCAGTTTTTTTTTATATTTGAAAAATGCTTTCTTATTTGCTTTTTACTGGTTACTATATTAATAAGAAGATCTTATAACTACATTGAGACAGTTTGGAATTTACATAAAATGTTGAAATAAGCTCAATTTTCTGAATTATTTGATATTTTTTAATTGCGTCACTGATAGAATTATTGATTGATCCGAAGCTCATTACTTTGAAATTGGTTTCTTTTTTATATATGTCCTATTAACCCTTCCTTGAAAACTTAGGAACATACAAATATAAAAGTAAACGTAAGTTTCATAGATCTATTCTCGTAAATTTATAATGTTATTAAGTAAAAGAGTTAAATTTTATTAATCCCTTTGAATTCGGAAAATCTATTTTATTATATGCACAATAAAATAAAAAAAATTCTTAATTGGCAATTTATTCAAATAATTAATATTTTTGTACATTTTTTAAAGCAGAAGTACAAGAGGCCATCCATAAAAAATTAAAAGAGAAATAATCAAAAATTGTGCCCAACGATACCACTTCTTCACAAACTGTGTAATAAATGGTTGGAATAAGTTGGGATTTGATGAAGTGGAAGCTCAATCTTGCGATATTTTTAAAGCAAAAATAGACAAAAACTTTGAAAATATTTTTTGTAAATAATCTGTTGTCATATTTTACGCATTTTATGCGTTTCAATAAACCACTATACTACATTTACTATAATGTACCAATTTCAATTAGTAGCATTTATTCTATATTTTAAATAAAATCTAATAAAAAATAAAACCTAAGTGGTTCAAAAGTTATAAAGTTAAAGCAAAGTGAAAAAGTACTTAAACGTATAAACGTATAAAACTTCCTTAGTAAGTCGTCTCCGCAAGTCTGCTTGCTGTAGCTAATTATTATTGTTATTATTATTATTACTTAACATAAAATAGCTGTCCTTTTTAAGAAAAAAATTAAGGCTTTATGAAATTTAGTATAATAATTAAAACACAGTTGCATAACATGTCAAAGTCTGATAATTATGTTTAAACTCTTCAAAAAGTGATGGGACGGTTAACCGGGTAAAGGCAACTAGGTTTTAGGGTTAACCTAATTTACCTATTTTTGAGTAGAATTAGACCGAAAACTCACCCTTTTCCCCCTAAAAAACTTTTTCTGCTATTCTCAAGGGATATGAGACAATATAAAAAAATTAATATTAGACTTTTTTAAACATTTATGAATATTTAATTCTTATCAAATCACATCCTTATCATCATTATACCATCCGAAACAAAAATTTGATCCTTTTTCAGTTCATTTTTTTATTTTGTAAAAAATAATAATAATAGTTTATATTCTACGGTCAATTTAGTTAATCTAAAATGACAAAGCAGGAAGACTAAAGTAGTCCTGCTAAAGGAGACTTTTCATTTTTTATTATTTCTACCGTCATTATCCAGTCTAATTTTGAACTGGTTAATTTTATCAAATAAAATTGAATCTGATCTCCACGCTCTCGCCTTTCTGTTAGAGTTTCCAATCCTAAATTAGCTAACCTTGACTCAAAATTCAAGTTTCTTATCTGTGGAACAAGTTTCGTTACTCGTCTTTGCACTTGTTCTAGTCGAAATATATCCTTTTTTAAATAAGGATTCCAAGCAGGTACGCAGTATTCATGATGGGGTCTAACATGTATTTTGTAAAGTTGCAAAAATGACTGAGCATCCCAATACTCAAATGCTTTCTTGAGCATACCAAGCATGTTATTGGCTTTTATAACACAGCTATCAATTTGATTATTCCATCTGAGTTTGTTATTCACCATTACACCAAGATCGCGCTCAGTAGTAGTCTCAGCTAATCCAACTCTGATATCATTGAGATTTCTTGCCTGGCAATCTTTGAGTTGCCAATATGCATTACTTTACATTTGGACTCATTGAACTCCATACTCCAGCGCTTCGACCACTCAACCATCTTGTCAATTTCATCTTGAATTAGCATTTGATCACCAGTATTTCTAATGACACTAATCAATTTGCTGTCATCCGCAAACAGCTTACAAAAGTGACTTACCTATCTCTGGTAAATCATTAATGAAGATCAAAAAGTAAAAGACCAAGTACTGAACCTTGTGGAACCCCACTTAGCACATAAACCCAATCAGATTCATACTGACCTATCACTACACTCTGTTTTCTATCTTATAGAAAATTTTCTAGCCACCTCAAAAGCTTACCCGAAAATCCATAAATCTTTAAATTGATCTTAAGTAACTTATGGGAGACACGATGAAATGCCTTCGCAAAATCTAAGATTACTACCACAGCACAAAGCTGTTTCAGTTAAGTCTTTTTTTAATTTTGACGTAAGAGCATTAAAATAGACAAAATTTAATTAATTTTGTCTATTTTAAGAAATAACATTAGTTTAAGTTTTAGGATAACAAAAAACTAGAATTAAAAAAAATATAAATATTTAAAAAACTTTGAATTTCTTGACTCACCCTTCACAGTTAATTTAGAAGCAAATCATATTTTTTTTAGGAAACTATTTTTTAATATTATTGAAAACTTAAAACATCCAAAAAATATTTAAACACTTAATTCTGACGCATTTGTTGAATATTTTCAATAAAAAACAAAAATTAAAAATCTTAAAATTGTGACTCTTCCTATGACATAAAGTAAAGACTAATAGAAAAATGGTGCGATTTAATTTTGAGCTAATTTTACCTTAATTAAACATTTATATATCATATAAATACTTAGTATTAAAACTACATTTTGAATTTTACTTTATATCAAAGGTAATATGAATTTTCGCGGATTTATATGGATTTTCTTTATTTTGTTTGTTGGGTTCAGCGGTGTATACGCAAATGAACCTGAGAACAAAAGCATTATTCAATCAATTCTTGGATTCCTTCAAATTATTCTTGAAATTTGGCAAAAGTGGTTAAATGATAAACAAATTATATCAAACACGACTCCATCAACAATAACTAACTCAACTAGAGACCCATTTGCATATGGTAAACAACTAATTCATTTTCAAAACCATTTTTAAATCTTCTTTTTAAAAATAAGATGACTTCAGATTGCTAGATAAAACAATTCCATTCAATTATAATTTAACAATCAGAGCATATTACAGTTCAAATTTTAATAAAGAAGAAAATTACTTTCAAGGAAATGCTTTAATAAAATTTGATCAAGAATCTCCCAGTCGCATGATTATATTTCATATGGACACATCCTTGCAAATTCTTGATCAGATATCCATTGTTAGTTTATCTTCAGGATTTACGCCTAAAATTATCATTTCTCGATCATTAAATCATCAACTGTATCAATTAATCTTCGATAAAGATATTCAAAAAGACCAATACTTGATGGAAATAAACTTCAAAGGCGACTATGGTTCTGAAAATAATCTAGTTGGCTTTCATAAAATTAACTACTTTGAAAATGGACAATTAAAGTAATATTTATAAAATTTGAAATTATAAATTAATATAAATTTAAATTTTTGAGAACTATGTTAGCGACAAAATTTCAGCCTGCAGATGCTAGAAAAGTATTTTTGAAATAATATAAAATATTTTATTTTATTGAAAGTAATTTAGGCTTTTCCGTGTTTTGATGAGCCAGCATTCAAAGCTACATTCGATATCACTATAGAACATCCATCAAATACAATTGCTCTTGGAAATTGGCCACAAATTGTAAGAAACATTCATTTTAAATTTAATAATTTTGTGAATATTTTTTAAATGAAGCTTTTTAAATATTTACTACTAAATTAAAAATTAATAAAAAATTTTTTCTTAAGTTAAATGAAAATTTTAGCGAAAATGGAATGCCAAGGAGTAGAAAAAGGTTTGCAACTACATACAAAATGCCTACTTATCTTGCAGCTTGGTTTATTGGTCCGCTAGACTATATATCTAAGACTACTTTATCATCTAAAAACATTACAGTAAACAAAAAACTTTTTGTCTTGAAAATCTAATAATTTTTTTCAAAAGATTAAGGTCTGGGGTACTAAAACCAATATTCAAAATGGTTATTTAGACTTTGCTTTGGAATTAGCTAAAAAATCGTTGGATTTTCTTGAAAAAAATTACATGAATAGTTCAGCACCTGTTTCACCTAAATTAGGTTTTTTAAATGAAAATAATAATCACAAAACTATATTTTTTTAATTAGATATACTTTCAATACCAAGAACTCAATCAGGTGCATCAGAAAATTGGGGTCTTATTAATTTGAGAGAAAATTTGATACTTTATTCGAATAAAACCACTAAACTAGCACAAAAACAAGCCACTTCATTAACACTAGCTCATGAAATTTCACATTCGGTAATTTTTTAACCTTTTAAATTAAAGAATATTTAATAGATTTAATCCAAATTAAAATTTTAATATATTTGATAAAATGATATGGAAGTTACAATATTTTCACGATTCTTATTTTTTGATTTAACAATATGGTTTTATAACTATTACTCTTAGACTTTTTCACTTTTTCAGCCAAAAACTCTATTGAGAAAATGTAAAATTTTTTTTATTGATTAAATTCTTAATTTTTAATAGCTTAGAAATTTATAACTTAAAATCTTCCATTAGGGTATGATTAATCTTTCATCAGATAGTTTGAGTAAAAATTAAGATCAGAAAGATTTTAAAAATAAGAAATTCAACAAAACTTAACACTTTTTTTTTTAAATAAGTGGTTTGGCAATTATTTGACTGTAAAATTTTGGTAATTATTAATCATATCTTGATCAATTTATGTATTAACAAATTTTTTAGGGAGGACGCATGGCTTAAAGAAGCAATGGTAATATTTTTATTATTTCATTTTCTTTAGAATGAAATATCTATATTTAAAAATAAAGTCAAATTTTTTGGCCTATAAAACTGTTGAAAAAATTTATCCGGATTTTGATCAAGTAAAATTTAATTAAATTTTTTAGGAATGTTTTAATGTTTTAAAAAAGATGCGGCAATATATAAGTACAGCAAAAGTTCCGATTATGATGGAGGACAGCTACTCTACAACGCTTCCAGTTGCTGTAAAAGCAGATAATCTAACTCCAGATCAAATCTTAAACATGTTTACAACAATCACATACGATAAAGGTGTCTCAATTTTGATGATGCTTGAAAAAATTGTTGGAGAAGAAAATTTTAAATTTTCACTCAGAGTATTTTTTATTATTATTGATTTTTTAATTAAAAAACATCTAAATTTATTTAGGAGTTTATAGAAAAATTTCGTTTCGGAGTAGCCAATGCTGATTTGTTTTATGAATCAATTAAATTGGTAAGGCTATTCTTAAATTAGTAGAATAATTTTTTTTAATAAATAAATAAATAAGCCTGCTGAATTCAAAGATATTTCAACAAAATCTTTTGTTGAAAATTGGCTATATCAAAAAAATTTTCCTGAACTAAAAGTTAATTTGAAAAATTCTGAAAATCGAACTTTTGTGAATTTTTATCAAACACGATTTTTATTTAATCCTCTTAATGAAACAGATAAAGAGGATTTTCCATCAGTTTACAAGTAATAAAAAATAAAAAAAAAACTTTTGTACTAATAACCAAATATTTGATTAAGTAATCAATGGATAATTTATTTAAAATGTCGAGTAGGTGGAAAAATGAAATTGGGACAATTGGCAGAAAACACGAAAGAATTTAGCTTAGTTTTAAGTGAAAAACAAAGAATTTATGAATTGGATCAAGAGTACTCATGGATTAAATGTAATAGTGATTTTCAGGGCTATTTTCTAGTAAATTATGATGTCGAAAATATCGAAAATCTAAATCAAATTCTTAATAATAACTACTCAGTATTTTTAATTTAATTATTTAAAATTTATTTTGATAAATTTTTTTAAAGGCCTTCTCTATTGAAGACAGAGCAGAAATCGTTCATGAAATATTTTATTTTTCACTAAAAGGAGATATACCATATAAACAAGTAAAAAGTATAAGTGAACTTATTGTGAAAAATGAAAATTCATTTGTTACATGGAGTGTATTTATTTGGAATTTAAAAAAACTAATATCACTTGTCGAATTTAGACCTTCCATCAGGACATTGTCCGAATATTTGATTCCTTTGTTGACACATAGAAATAATATCAGTGAAATTTTTAATGATCCTGAAATTCATTCGATAAGTCAAATAAAATCTGAAATTTTAGAAATTCTGTGCAGATTAGAAAGTGATGAGTGTGTTCTTAAAGCTTTGGAAAATTTTGATTTGATTCCTAAAGAATATTTTGAATCACCCAATTCAAATTCAAGTATTAACATTCTTAAACAGAATCAACGAGCTATAATTTATAAATATGCTGTTAAAAATTCTCCAACAACCGAAAGATGGAATTTGCTTTGGAAACTTTATGTGAATTCTGAAATTCCATCAGAAAGAGAAAACGCTTTAAATGGATTAGCAAGTTCGACCAGAATTTGGCAACTTGAAGCGTATTTTTAATTTGAAAAATAATTTATATCTAAAATGACATGTTTTAAGTTTGTATGAGGAAGCTTTCAAGCAAAATAGCAAAATTAGAAGTGAAGATTTTTACCCTTTGATGTCTTTGATTGGTCAAAATAGTGCTGGCAGAGACTTTTTTTGGTACAAGTTTCAAAAAGATTTTAACAAAATCGGTTTTAAGCAAGTAACTAATTTTCTAATTGAATTATATTAAAAATTCAATTTAGATTTGGATTTGATATTTTTTTGATTTTAACGCTAAAAAGTGTCACAGAAAATTTTGAAAATGATTTTTTGTTAAAAGAGGTATTTTTTCTAAAATTAAAGGTAAATATGAGTTTAAATCAATTGATTTTTAGCTAACGACTGCATTTCCTCTTTCTGGAACTCCATTTTCACTCTATGTTCGTCATATTAGAAATTATATAATTCAAAACATGTATTGGCTTCAGAATATAGAAAATCAATTTTTAGATGCAATCAAAGTCTAAAATATTCTTTTTTAGATAAAAACAAACATTAAATAAACATTCAATAATTTAATAAACAGTTAATCTATTATGATTTTTATAAATTGTTTTTTAAACACTTTTAAACTAACCAAAAAAATCTTCTTAAAAAAACGAAGGCGTCCTAAACTATGCTTGTTTATTCAAATTAAATATTTACAAGAAAAAAAATTATTGTTTTAAAAATTTAAAATTTTTATACTATTTAAAAGCCTAAAATTCCTAGTTTCAGTAAAGATTAATTATTTTTTAAGTAAATATTGTTTCAGATCATTTAAAAAAACACCTTGTAAATAATACATAATATAGTTTTTCAAATTGATCAATAAATTTAAATTCGCAAAAAAATAAAACACAAGATAAAAAGATTTTCAAAAATCTTTTTCAAAATTCTAAGAAAAGAGTTATAATCTATAATTTAACAAAAAAGTCATTTAATTCATTTTAAAAATTCTAAATCTTAATAAGGCTATATCAAGCCTCATTTTAGAGCAAAAATAGACAAATACTTTTTAAATATAACTTGCACATACTTTGCCTGAACAAAGATTACCTTGAAGAAACAAGACAAAAAATATTAGAGTTACTAACCAAAGCCTTCTGAACCTACCACCCATCTCACTCATTTTTTCTTTTTTTTTTTGCATAATTTTAGATTATTAAATACAAAAAAAAACCTTAAAATTTTTTATTTTTTATTTTTTTGATTTTATTTTTACTTTCATCACCCAAGTAGTGTTTATTGAAATAAATAAATAACTTGCACATCATCTGTTATCAGATTTACGCATTAATGTGTTGCAATAAACCACTTTACTATACTTAGTCTTTTTTTTTTTAATTTTGGAATTAAATTGTTTTTTTTAAACACAGTACTCAAAATAACTGTTTATTTTTCACTATTAATAAGAGATAATTTATTAAATTTTTTTATTTGTTCAATTGGTTTGGTAATTGTATTTCTTGTTATATAAAAGGTGTTTT
>VANL01000622.1:0-27194 GCA_006352455.1 Brachionus sp. 'Tiscar'
ATGGTAAATTTTATTTTATTCATAATTTTGAAAATAAATGTTGAAGGATAAAAAAAATTCAATTTTTTTTAAAAAGTGTCAAATTATTTCAATTTTTTGGACATTTTTTTTTTACATAAATTTATGTTAAATGTTCGAAATTTACCAATTTTCACGTAAAATCTGGTAAATTTACGTTTTTTTACTTTTGTAAATTTACGTAAATTTACAATATTTTACGTAAAATTCGGTAAATTTACTATTTTTTACGTAAATTATCGTAAATTACTAAATCCGGAACACCACTGTATTCAAAATGATAAATTTACTATTGTAAACAAAAAAAAAATTCATGACTAAAAATATAATTTATTCAATAGGAATCGACGACCCCCAAAAAGTTGTTATAAAATGATCCCAAATACAACTTGCCATCATAGATTGCAGCAGCAGTTGTGCACTCAATGTAAATTCCTGAAGGATCATGCCACGATCTAATAACCT
Source organism: Brachionus sp. 'Tiscar' (assembly GCA_006352455.1). Lineage (NCBI taxonomy): Eukaryota > Metazoa > Rotifera > Eurotatoria > Ploima > Brachionidae > Brachionus > Brachionus sp. 'Tiscar'. The sequence continues at coordinate 484 of VANL01000622.1, forward strand.
TTCCGTCCAAATCATACTCAGCAAGAAGACCATATTTTGGAAAAATTTTAAATAAAAATTTTATGTTCAAAAACTAAAAATAAAAATAAAAATTTTTTAAATCAAAAGACTAATTTTTAATTATTACTTTCAAGATAATATTTCTGATGGTTGGCCATTCAGCTAAACGATCCAAAATACTTGGTCTTACACTCGCAAAAGGTACTAAGAGAGTATTCTTTTCAGTAAGACGTATAGTGTCGCCATAACCAGGAATATTAGCAAAAATATCTACTTTTCCCTTTTTATCGCCAACTAAATAAAATTTGATTATTCTTGACATGGTATTTTCATTAATTAAAAGAAAGTCTTTATTTGGACTTAGCTGTAGACCATTGGGAAAATAAAGACCATCTAATAGCAGCCTTAAGTCATTTGATTTTTGGTCATAGGAAAAAAGACGTCCTCTAGCATTAGCCTCAATGTGCTCCTCAATAGCTTGATCAACAGGTCTTAAAAAAGAAGAGTCTATGAAATAAATCAAATCTTGATCCAAATCAAGATCGTTGAGCAGCATCATAGGTTTATTACCAAAGCGTTTATCATCTGATTTGAGAATATTTATCTTTTTTTCTTTAAAAATAAAAATATTTTTTTAATTTGAAAAAAAATTCAAAAATTTTTGTTAATACTAGTGCTGAGTTGAATTTTGAAAATTCCATTGTATGCATCAGCGACAAATAAATTTTGTCCTGTCTTGTCCAGCCGAAGACCCAATGGTCTACCACAATTTTTAGTAGGAGTCTCATTAACACTTTCTAATAGAAAATTGATTATTTGCTTATTTTTTTTAAGCCATAACTTACTACAATCTTCATAGCTAAATGTACCCATTTGAGCAATAATTTCAATATTAGAAGTGTTTTTGGAATCAACTCTTACCACTTGTCCGTTTAAAAGTCCTGTATAAAAATATCCATCTTTGTCAAATTCAATTGTTTCAGGTCCAACCAAAACTCCTTTTTGCACTTGGATAGCTTTTTTAAGTTTTTCATTTGGTTTTAAACCATTTTCAAGTGGAACCAATGCTGGCAAACTTAAACATAAGTAAAATTGGGCATTTATCATTTAAGATGAAGCATTACTCAATTTGAGATGAGTGAAAATTTCTTGAAATGTTGTTTGATAAAAGAGGAAATCTTGAAAAAAAGAGACCACCCAATGCGATCATCAATCCTGTCAGTATCCATTTTTTTTGATCATTATGCTGCCTAGGCCTATTCTCGCCTTCTCTCATTTTAAATTCAAATAAATGAAAAAAATTTAAGTTTGCTTTTATTATGATTCAAGTTACGCTTGAAAATTTTGAGAAATTTTAATGCTGTTTTTTTTTTTTTGCTCATGTATATTTCTAATCAAGAGCAAATTGTCTAAATATTATAAATTTAACATTTTTAGCTAATAAGAATAAAATGTTAACATTAATATAAACAAGTTGAACAAGATTTTTTTATAAATTTTTAAAAAATAGAATTTTTTTTTTATTAAATTTATTTCCAAAAATTTTTGTAATAAAAATGATTCCAATGCAAAATAAGTTCAACTTTATTATCTAAGAAATTTTGTTTTAAATTCTTAAAAATTAATAATAAAAAATTTTTGATTATTATTATTCAAAAAAATTCTTTAACAATCGTAGTATGTTTTTTCTAGTGTTGGAGTTTTTTTTTCTCGATTTAATTTTAAAAATTTTAAATTTTTTACAAGTTTGTTTTCACATCCGGTCATCAAAACAGCCAACATAAATTTTTGGGGGTCTAACGGCCGCCATACACGGCCCCCAACACTATTAAAAATACTAAAAATCATTCAAAAAAGTAAGAAAATTAAAAAGAAAAACTTTTAAATTTTTTTTTTGATGAATGATGCTAATATTTTCATTTCTCATTTCGGCAATTTCAAATTCAAAAATTTCAAATTAAAATTTCAAGAATTATAATAATAACAATTTTATTTTTAGTTTATTTGAGTAATTTCTTAAAATTTTATATCTTTGAGATAACATTCAAGCTTAAATTTTTCAAAAAGGGGTCTAAAAAACCCTTCGGGCTTTCTAGTTCGTTTAAAGGGCTTTTAAAGTACCAAACATCCTTTGATTCAAAAATTTTTAAGAAACTAAAATTTCTTAAATTTGTTGACTGGGTGTTAAATTTTTTTTATAATATTTCATCATTTAAATATGCATAAATAATTGAATAAAATTTTTATTTATTATTTAAAAATGTATAAATAGGAAAATGAATCAAAGTCAGCTGATATTGGAATCTTAGCTATTGACAAATTGGAATGTTTATTGCAAAAAAACAAATTACAGCATTTAAGAATTAAAAAAAACATTATTTTCATTTACATTTTAGTATCAGCCGCTTTGGAAAAAATAATAGATGTTAAATTTCTTTTGTTTAAATAGCATAAATAATTTAATAATCAAGCACAGCTATATGATTTCCGGTATACGAGCCCAGATACAACTTTTTATTATGAAGAACAGCATTTGTGATAAATTTAAAATTTTTTCCATGCTTATCATGCCAAGATTTAAGTATATTTCCTTGTAGGTCGTATTCACCTACCAATCCATATTTAGGCCAAATGTTCATTATCACAGAATGATTAATAAACTTGATAATTTAATGAAAATTTTTTAAAAATATTGAAAGCTAAAAATTACATATCCAATAATTGATCTTAAGACTGGAAATTTTCCAATGTAGCCCGACAAGGAACCATGCTTTGGAAATACAACTACAAAAGGAACTAGAAGAGTGTTTAAATCAGTTAAGCGAATTGCATCACCAAGACCAGGTAGATCTGCGAATACTTCAGATTTTCCTTTATATGGACCTTTTAAATGATATCTTGAAAAAAAATTTTATCTGTTTTTTTTTAATTAAATGATAAATGGTTAACAATACTTAATAATTCTGGCTTTAGAAAATTCATTTATTAGAAGAGCATCTTTGTGTGGAGTTAATTGTATTCCATTTGGATAATAAAGTTGATCTAGCAAAAGATCAAGTTGATCATTTTTTTCATTGTAGTGAAAAACTCTTCCGCTTGGATACAAAAAAACTATATCCTCAATAGCTTCATTCAGACTGTGTTTATCAGTGCTATCTACAAAATATATATCATCTCCATCAATGTCCAAATCTTCGGTGCACTTAAGAGGCTTGTTGCCAAAACGAGTATCATTTGAACTCAAAATTATTTCCTTGGTTTTTTGATCAACATCAATTTTTATCAGGCCATAAAATGTGTCTGCTACATACAATAATTTAGTATTCGGCTTCATTCTAAGTCCAAATGGCCGACCACATGCTGGATCTGCCACATTCCACTTGCTTTCATCATCTTAGCAAAATAATAATTTTTATAAAATAAAGATAAAAAATTCTACTGCAAATTCTGTCATCAACTTCTTTACCAGTTCGAATAATTTTTTCTATATGACCATCTGGATCGACTCGCACAATCAGTCCATTTCTTAGACCAGTATAAAACGAGCCATTTGAATCAAAAGCTATGGCCTCAGGACCTTTCAATTTTACATCAATGAATGCTGCTTTTTCTATTAGATCATTTTCTCGCCATCCAAACTCAGTTGGATGGCCATATCTGATAAATCAAATTTTAAAAAAATTTTTTTATATTTTTTACTGATTACTTGAAAAATATTGTATTTATTGGATAGATTGAAAAATAAGAATATGATATAAGAATTGAAATTATAAATAATGCAATAATGAAGTAGTAGCGCATCAAAAACATTTGAATGCTCATCAATAAGCCAAGTCTTTCTTGGCGTCTTAATTCAATTTTCGGTAGATTTGTTGATTCCATGCCATCAGATCTATTTTCAATAGTAATTTTTCTTATTCGTACAGATTCCATTTTGGTCTTTTGGAAAATTTTTGGGCTTAAATTTTCAATAATAGATGAAAAATAATTTCTAAAACAAAACTATTTTTATACAAAATCAAAATTTAAATTTAAATTAAAAGTTTACAAAAATAGAAATAGTTTTTTAAAAATATTCAAAAAAAAATTCAAAATTTAGAATTTGTCTAATATTAAAGTAAGCAAAATTTTTATCTGATGAGTTAATTTATTTTGTTCTAAAACTAAAACTTGATGAAAAAAAGAGTCTGGTCGGCTATGTGAACAATCGACTCAAGACTACTACAGGAACATGATAGTCATTAGAACTTTGTTCACCAAATATGATTTATTTAAAACTTTTCCGCTAGTTTAAAGCTTTGAAATTAATTTTGGAAAATTTTCTCAATCAAGATTATTTTTTCAAAATAGATCTCCTAACATTTGTTCATGGTCGTCAAGTGGTTTTTAAATGTGTGGAGAATTAGTCCATGACTCAATTCAGATCAAGATCTTAAACAAGATCTGGTTTTATCTGATGTAATTTTATAAAAAATAAATTTTTATATTTTTAAATATAAACTATAACTGAAAACTATAAATGTACTTTTGATAAAAAAATAAAATAACCTTGAAAATATAAGTTCTTATTAGAATAGACTTAGTTTTTCAAATAGAAAAAAATTTCTACTTGGCGAATTAATGAATAATTCGAGAGGCGTAAAAATTTAAATGTCAAAAAACTGAGTCTTTTTTTCTAATCTGACAAGCTTTGAATGAAAGTTTACTAAATAACAATTAAAATTTTCTTTAATAAATTAAAAAGAAAAATTTAAATTTGTTCACCAAAAAAAAATTTTGTTCACATTTTTTTAAGGCGTGTTAATTTTTAATCACTTATTAAATTTCTTAATCTATCACTAATTTTACTTAATGATTTTATTTTTACAAGCAGCATTTTAGAAATTCTAATTTTATTTAAGATTAAAGATTAATACAAGAATTTTGATTTATCTCAATTTGTAAAAAAATCATTAAAAACATAATAAAAGTAAATGGCATATATTTTCACTAGTAGCTATTTTATTTTTTTAAGTAGCTAATTTATTTTTTTTCACTATCTATAACAAAAAAAAATTATTTATTTTAGGTCCATTAAAATCGGTTACACAATTTTTTAAAATGATTATTATTTTTTTTATTTTATTTGTATTTCTGTATCGAGCTTAAGCTCCTTCAGATTTTAATAAACAAAAATAAAATAAAAAATCAAAATAAAGTTAAATAGAATAAAATAAAAGTAAAAATAATATATGTTAAAAAATAGGAAAATATTAAAATTAAAAATAAATAAAGTAATATTAAGAAATGATAAAGATAGAGAGTTACAGAATACATTTTTTAAATATTTGATGGTTCAGGAAAAAAAGAAGAAATAGTAAGGGAGCAATTACACAATGGAGTTGGGTACTCGATATTTCTTGATGATACCACAATTATTAAATAAATGTACACAATTTTTAAAATAATCCATTAAAATAAAGATTAACACTTAATTAAATAAAAAAACACTTATTATATAAAATTGACACTTATTTGATTAAGAAGACTACTAATAATTTAAAAAACTCATTCTTTTTAATTTTTGAGACTATTTACAAATGTTGAAATAAGTCAATATAAAAAGTGGAAGTAAAAAAGAAATAATTTTATTTTATGAAAATTTAATTATTATTATTTAAGCTCTTGCGACAAATCTGACGACTGCAAATCGTACAATCAAGCGTTAAATGGCAAAAACTTACTTGTTGATTTTGGCTTAAGCTATAAATGTCGTCATCAAATTGCAATCGCAGCACGCAAGAAAAAGTGTAATTTTGACTATGTCGGTATGGATATCCTTTCATTTCCTACTCTTGATTTAAGAATATAAAAAAATTCTTCAAAAGGACGTCAAAAGAAAGCCTTACCAGCGCTAGAGCGAAATTCAATGGGTCCTTTAAATCGAGAATTATTTCAAAAAAATTTTATATTTTTTTCCTCAAGTTTAATTTTTTGAAGAAAAATTTCCTTTAAAATCTAAAAAATTGACCAAATAAATATTTTTTGAGAATCAAATAAAAATATAATTTCAAGTTAATATTTTCTATGTTATTTCAACATTGGATACATTTTTTAATTCAAACACAAACAATTATACCAAATATTTGTACATATATTTTAATTCTTAAGCCTCAGTAAAGTTCCTTTTTATGTATATTATGTCATTGATACAGAGAATGTTGATGTTTGACTCAAATGAATTTTGAAATTTAATATTAACTCTATTTTTTAAATATTCTAGTAAAATACTGTTTGCTGACGATTAAATATACTTTTGTTTGACATTAGGAGTTGCATTGTTTGCACACTGTGGTTTAGAATTGTAATTTGATGCCATTGCTAAACTTGCAGTTGAAACAAAACGGTGCTTTCAAAGCCAGCACCATCATGTGATTTATTAAAAACTTTTCCGCTAGTTTAAAGCTTTGAAATTAATTTTGGAAAATTTTCTCAATCAAGATTATTTTTTCAAAATAGATCTCCTAAAATTTGTTACATGGTCGTCAAGTGGTTTTTAAATGTGTGGAGAATTAGTCCATGACTCAATTCAGATCAAGATTTTAAACAAGATCTGGTTTTATTTGATCTAATTTTATAAATAATAAATTTTTTTAGTCGATGGAGTGCATTGTGGTGTCTCTTGGTATGCCATAGCTTCTCCTTCTTTCTTCTTCCTGATCTTCATCGTCATATTTAAATCTTTCTTGTTCTTCTTCAGCTTTGAAACCCTTCTCTTCTACTCTCTCTTCTTTGTGCATGTCTTATATATCAAGAAAGAATTAAATTTGGAAAGATAAAATATTTTTTGAAAGTGCAAACCTTATTTTATGTAGCTTTTAAGTTATAAAAAGAAAGTATCTGATTTTATTTTAAGTTACATTAAAATAAGATTACCAGATCTCGTTCAAAAACTAAAGGACGATGGTGTTTTTAGTAATTTTTTATTTTGTTTGTGAGCTTACTGATGATCTGTTATTAATGGATATTGCAAATATATATGCTTTGTTTATGATAAAACTGATAAAACTATGGTTTTATTATTTAAAAAAAAAAGTTTCGTTTTGTTCATTTTAATTAAATTTTTTCCTTTTACTCTAGCAAAAATAAATCAAAAACAATAATATTTTTTCCATCATTTATTTTTAAATTTATTTGAAAAAATTAAATAATTTTATATCAGCCATGATTTTATGAATAGCTAAAAAATTTTTTAACAGATGAAATTTTTTCCGAATACTTACGTCTGAATAAAGGACCAACTAGAAGATAAATCAAAAAATTAATTGAATAATTAAGCAAAAATAAAACTTCAAAAAAATTCATCAATGACTTGAGAAAATATGTTCTATTGAGAGCATTAATAGAAAAGACAGTCGGCTGGGTTGAATCATAAACAAATTTGTTCATGTGCAGATAAAGCAATAGCCAGCAGATAAAATACGGCAAATGTAGCATTATATACCATTTGGACAAAATGACCAGCATATAGGTTGTTTTAACTGAATTGACAGAGTATTTTTTTTTTCTTGGTTTTATTAAAACTGGAGCAGAGTGTCGATATTCTCTTAAATTAATCTCAGACCTGGAAAAGGAACATTCTTGACTGATTCTGTCCACTACACTCAATTCATCGATTTTTCTATAGTTCAAACAATCTCTTATTCTGATATACAAGACCACAGTTATGCCAGATATAAGAACACATGGTATCAAAATGGTCAGAGTGACAAATAAAATGTCCATGGTCAATTGAAACTCCAGATGCTTTCTTTTAATGGAACAATGCAGCTCTTGATTTGCATCGTGTTCAATCAAATCATTAACAAACAATGTGCTTAGATTGATAGTCAATGAAATTATGATCAACCATTTGATCAAGGTTCGATTAAAATTAACTGAAAACCATTTTTTTCTTGCCAATGGAAAATAGAGTACACATAGTCTTTGAATGGTCATAAACAAAAGTGTGTAGACCGACACAGTTCGGAAAACATTGCGAAAATAGGGAACTACTTTGCAAAAAAATTTAATTTTATCAACAAAATTAACTTTTGATGTGTACATGCCGGTTAAATTAATCCATGAGCGAAATGTAAAATCAATATAGTGTAAAATGATGACAAATAGATCGCTAAATGATAAAATGATCAAATAAGTGCGCAATGATTTGCTTGAATTTTTGTTAAATGTGTTGCTCAAGAAGATAAAAATTGACATCATGTTGCCATATAGGCCAATAAGGGCAAACAAAGTCATCAAAATTACATTAGACCATTTGGAAATTTTGTAAAATTGTTCGATTGGTATGGTAGGTTGTTGAGATAAATTCGAAAATAGAAAATATTTTGTACTGGAACTTAAAGTCGTTGGTTGGAAATGTGTTTTACGAGGCCTCAAAATGTCGCTGTAGAAAAAGCTCATTTTTTGTCTATTTGAAAAAAAATAAAATAAAAAACGAAAAAAAAATGATTTTTTTTCTTAATCTTGAAATAAGGTTTTAAATTTAAGATTTAATTATTTTTTGATCCCTATTATATGAATTAATTAATTTTTTTAATTAAGATTTTTTTTTATATTAAATTAATAAACTGTAATTTAGCTACTAATTTGATGATTATTAAGTTCATTTGAATCGGAAAAGTCGTTTTTCTTAGTTAATTGAAATATTTAATTTAACTAATTAAAATACATGTCTTGGAACTTATTGACTTTCTTTCACAATAATCTTTAATTATTCATTCCTGATTATTTTATGCTTGGTTTAAAATTTTATTAAATTAAAAAATTTAATTTACATTCATTTAGGTATATGTTAAAAAAGTTCTATTTATAAATTTTTTTTTCATTAACTAGAGGAACAATGCATGCTTAGAATTTTGAAATTTGCCACAATTGTTAGATCTAAATGATGGAAGTAGTCTTGCGACCTTATTTCGCTCATGTGCCACTAACTTTAATTTATTTTTTTTTTCTATATTCAATTAATTTTCTTTTTTCTTTGGCATTAATAAATTTGTTCATTCTTGTCATTTTTTAGGCAATTTCATTTTATTTTTTAGTTCAATTAGTTATATACAAAAACAATGCTCATTTGTTTTTTAGACAAAAATATTATGATCAATATTTTTAAAAGGGGTAATTATCTATTAGTCTGGTGAAGCTAAACGTAATAAATTAATTGAGCATTAAATCTGTCTTTAAAAAAATTTAATTTTAGATTTAGTTCAATTTTTTGTGTTTGAATTACAAAATGTATCTAATGTTGAATAACATAAAAAAACTGCCATGTTTCAAATATTTGTTTCAGTATCAAATGAAAAAATAATTTCAAGTTAAAATTGCAAGCATTTTCATATTTTAAATTAAACTTGTTAGTGAAATTGAACTAGTTGAATTTCTATTTTAAAAAGTATGTTGCAGTACATTTTATTTTATCAAAAAAGGAAATATGTTTGTTCTTTTTGTTTTTGAATTTAACAATACTTTCAGTTTTTCAAATAAAAATTAAACTTGTTCTATTAAAGTTTAATTTCAAATATGAATATGCTTGCAATAATAATAGTAGTGGTTTCTGCGGTTTAGTGATTTATATTTAAAAAATAATTTAGGCGAAAGCCTTGGCCAGTTGGAATGGAGACTTAGTCCTTCCTTTCAGCCACATGATTGATTTTTGGTACCACACAATTTTAAAAAATTTAAAAAAATTTTTTGAAAAAATTTGAATTAGTTTGAGTTTAGTTTTTTTAATTTTTCTATTAATGTTAAAAAAAAATTTACAATTTTCATAAAAAGAATTTGAATCCAAATTGAATAATGTAAAATAAGAAGAGTGAGTTTATGAAATTGGTGCTATTTTTATGAAAAATCGAATGGAGTGTTGAACTTTTTTGGTTATTTTGACTGTAATAGCGAATTTTCATCATGGATTTGACTGTGGGTAAGACGACTAAAAGGCTATTGCAGTCTTTATGAATTCAGTTTGAGTATTTTTTTATGACCCTTGAAACTGTTGAGTATCCTTGCTGATATTGCTTTTTCGGGAGTTAATTCGATGATTTAACAGCTCTGTTAAAAATTGATAACTATTTTGCTCTTTTTTGTTGATCTCTGTTACAAGTTTATGATCATTTTTCCTTCTTAGATTAAGACATAAACTATTTGCATAATTAAATCCATCTAAAAAATTTATTCTTTCTAATCCATTTAAAATTTTAAATCTCCTCTACCTGGTCGATGTTCAAGACTCATCAATTCAATAAGATACTAAGTCTCTAAATTTTAACCTAAAATTATTTTTTTATTTGAGGCTGAAAAAAATATTTGAAACATGACATTTTTCCATGTTATTTCAACATTAGATACATTATGTAATTGAGACACAAAAAGTTGGGTATTTTAGTAAACCATTTATTCAATCAAATAAAAATTTAATAAAATTATTTAAACTAAATCACTCAAATTTTTATTTTTTTTTCAACTATCTTGATATTTAGTATTTTGCTTATAAATAGCTGAAAAATTGGGGCCAAACTGATGATAAATTTTATCTCTATTTTTAAAGGAATTAAATATTTAAATGTTTAAATACCAAATTAAAGGAAAATGATAGTCAAAAAATAGATTTTTTTTCTAAAATTACAGAAACATTTTCTTAAGATGAAAAAATTTTTTTTTAAATAAAATCAAAATTTAGAGTTTATTTGAAGAGGCGAAAATGATTATTTAATATGATGGTACAACTACTATCAGCTTTAGAATAATGTTTTGACTATAAAGCCCTCTAAGAAACAGATGATAAACGAAGAACTTGTTTGTTAAAAAAAGAAGCTATCAAAAAACATCAAAATGCTTTGAGAATCTTAGAAAATTAATTAATAAAATATTAAAAAGAGACAATAAAAAAATATTTTAAACTGTTCCAATTTATTTTTTTCAAAAATCACTTAAATCAAAAATGATGCATCTAGGATTTTTTTGCACATAATTGCATTCAATTTTCAATCATCGTAAAATGTTTCTTTTGAATTTATGTAATTTTACCTGAAGCCAAAAACACTATTGGTTTCATACACATTCTTGTTTGAATTGAAATATCTTAAAAGCTTCAATAAAAAAATAAATCCAAGAAAAAATATTCTTTGTAAAATCAGCTTTGAAAATAAATTTTAAGATTATTTTTAACCGGATAAAATTCAGTAAGAAATTTAAGCTTTATAATTCAGAGTAATTTACACTAATCAAAGTATTGATTTACAAAAATTTTATATTTTCTTTATTAATTCCTAAAATTAATCAACTCTTTTTTAAATAAATAAATAAATATTAGAGAATAAAAATTTCACATATATTCGATTGATTTTTAAGAATCAAAATTTTTTAATTAAATTGTTTGCTTGGCAAATTGCCTCCTACTAAAATTCCCAACTTTTAAACACAAATACTTTTCAAAATTCATCAAGCAAAAAAAAAAAAAAAACTATCATCAAACTATTTAAAAAACGCCTCTTTGATGATTCAAATTGTGAACAAAAGATTTTTAATGTTTTCTAATGAGTCCGATTTTAGTCTCTCTTTCAAAAGTATTTTAAAAGGAATCGCTTAAGACTTTCACTCTAGGTAATCGCATTTTTTAATTAGTTCATGAAACCTGAAATTTATCGGTCACAAAAATAAAATTATACAATATCAAATATAGGGTTAGGATTTATTCAAATTTGAAGTTGAGTGGTATCCATTCTTTTAATAAAAAAAATAATTATCCTCTGATTTTTTTCTTCTTACCGTAACTATCTAATTACAATGGTAAGATATCATTTGCCAACTTTTCACTCAAGTTCTTTTCTAATATAATTCGCAATAATTTAATTCGCATAATTAAATAGATATTTAAAATAAAGACTTAGTTTATTACCCAAATCGAGATTTCAATGACCTTAAGCTTTTAATTAAAAAAGTCTTTTTTTAAATTATCATTTTTTTATTTTAAATAAATTTTAAAAGGTTTTATACTTTTAGATATTTTCATTTAAAAATAAAAAGTAGCAAAATTTAGTCTAAAGTGCTTTTTATGTTAAATGTTATACAAAAATGAAATTTAGGCCTTGTACTAAGAAAGGTTGGAAATTTAAAACAAGAGAAAAAGATTCTTTTTTATTTATTTGATAAAGTAAGACACAATTTTTTTTTTTAAACAAAACCTTAATTTTTCAGTTGCCTGATTCAAAAATGAAGAAATGAGCATTTTTTTTTTAAATTAATAAATGGCTAATTCTGTTAAGATGAATGGTAAATTAGAGAAAAAATTTAATACAAATTATTTAGCCTGTAGATTTAGACGAAATAAGATGCTTTGTTTATTTAGCTTACTGGTAGGCAGTAGCAATCAATCATTATCATTAATATAAATACAAGTAGTTTATGATTAATTTGGATTAAGCTATTAGTTTAACGTTTTGACTGTCTTTTTTCCAAATTTGATTTCAAGAGATTTCTGTCAAAGAGTCCATTCATCCATCAATCTTTTCAATTTGATTTTATGGTTTACTGTTTTTTGTGTTTATTCGTTTAAGCTAAGGAAATGAATAAATATTTAAATGATTTTTGTTTTTAATCAAGGTTTTATTTAATGAAGAAAATTAATAATTCAATGAGTTTTTTTTTTTTTAATTTTGTTTTAACCGTGGTATTTAGAATGTAAATTTTAAATATTTTAGTAGTTTAAGCTGAGAAAATAATTATCAACTAACCAAAATGACAAAATTCAGTGATAAAAAAATTCATCAGTTTTAATTCAAAAAAATCTTAAAAGAATAAATAAAATCTCGTGAAAGATTTTAGAATGATTTTAATAAAGTAAATAAGTTAAATGAAATTTGTGTTAACACTGTGCTATATTTTACCAGACTTCAATTATTATCTCATTTTTCTAGCGACAGTAAATCTTGTTTTATTAAAATGATTATCTCTAATTCTGAATAATTTTCAATGTATGATATTTTCTATAAAATAATTAGAACATTGATTATTCAGTTATAAATAAAATGCTGCTTAATTTTCGACTAAGTATTCTTCTATTTTTTAAAAATATCCATGCTGAATTTAGTCAAGCAAATTGTATAATCAATGGAAAATATAATTTTAATTTTGATTTGATTATTTTTTCACTTAAATTATTTTTTTCAGTCTTATCATAAAAATTATTTAAAAGACACGTTGTTTAAATTTTATTCAAAAATTTTTTCTTTTAGTTAAAAAAAATCCCGATTATTGGTCTTGTAAAATTGAGTACAATAGAACAGAACAAACAGTAAAAAAAAGTTTTAACTTTTTTTTTGAAAGGGCTAAAAATTAGTTCTGTAAACTGGCAAAAGTCTGTTAATGATGTGCAGAATATCTGCGAAATTGCATTACGATCAAATACATTAAAATTTGTATCTACTAATTTTATATAATTTTACAAAAATTTTGTCAATTATGCAACTATCAATATTACACTATGTTGCACAGAATTAATTTTTAACCTTTAGGAAAAAAGTTTTTTTGATTTTTTTACTTTATGTTCTGTTTTATTGTACTCAATTTCACTAAACCCCGATTACTTAAATTCAAGAATAAAGAATCCTAAAGTGGGACAAAAAATTTTGTTCTATTAATATACTTTTTCTATACTGTATTAGATATTGGTTAATTATAAAAAATATTAAGATTAATCATTTCATTTATTACTTGATTTAAAAAAAGACAATTTTAATAAATAAATAGAGAAAAAAATTTATATTTTTAAATTTTGACTGAAAATATCTTTATTTTTAATTTAAAAATAGTGACTATTTTTATCATATATTATTTTTTTATTTTAAGAGCTAAAGCTCCTTCAGATTGAAAAAAAGTTAAAGTTAGGGAGTTATCATATCTTAGTTTTAGAATCACACGAACTGCTGAATTTTGGATTACTTCTAACCTTTTGATATTAGTTTCTGATAGAGAATTAAGACAAGGAAAAGAACAATCTAGAATAGATCCTATCAAAGGCTTGTAAAGATTTCCTTAAGTTTTAAAGTCAAGGTCCCATTTTTTATTTGAAAAATTTTTGACTAAATTTAGCCTTGAATTGCAACGTTCTTTAATTTCTTCTATCATTGAAGAAAAAGTTAATTTAGAATCGAATTTAATTCCTAGGAACTTTATTTGTTTTAAGCTCTCGATTCTATTCCCATAAATCCTTAAATTAAACTCAGAATTTTCTTTATTGTCTTTAGTAAAAATCATTGAGCAAGACTTTGCAACCGAATTCTTCATTTTACATTGAAATAGCCATTGTATCGAATCAATATACATAATGCTATTCTAATCTTGAGTAAACAATTCTTTTATTCAAAATTTTTTTCTTTATTTTAATTTAATTATACATTTTGATTTTAATTAATAGTTTTTTATTCAAAAAAATTTTTCATGTGGCTGAAAGGAAGGACTAAGTTTCCATTCCAAGCGGTCATGTCTTTGCCGAACTATTTTTTAAATAAATATAAAAGTCATAAATAGTTTCTAAATTTCTTATTTTAATTAACATTAAATTTCTAATACCGGTTTTAATAAAAGATTGAAGTAAAGTTTTTTAGGCTTTGTGCTAACCATAATTATGATGTAATAGTTGTTTTCATGTCATTTGAAAGTGTAATACCTTAGTTGTATTGAAATAATATTAAATTTAAACGTCACTTGGCATCCAATTATTTCTAGATGAGAAAAAATTTTTTTTTGTATTAATTTTATTTTAAAAATTTTGCCAGTTAGTAACATGAAAAATGTATGCTTGAACTAAAAGCATGGGGCATATTTTTAAAGAATAAACCTAAAAAAAAACTGTTTACAGAATGAAAATATATTTTTAAAATCAAAGAGTTTAGGTTTTTTTGTTGCTTACTTGTTTAAATAATAAATAAAAAGTTTAGTAGTCATTTTGTTTAACAAAATAAAGTGACTAAATTTGCATAAAAACCCAATAATCGCATATTTTCAAAACTCTAATTTTTTAAAGGGTTATTTAATTTCCGATTTTCTATTAGCATAAAAAATCAAACAACATTATTAATTTTCTCATGGGATTTAATTTCAGTTCACATTTTAGATTAAATCGAATCGAAAATATTTTAAGCTATTTTGACGCAGTTTACTAGCAACAAAATTTAGATAACACAAAACCTAATTGTTAAGATACTTGGATGTTAATTGGAAAAATTTAGCACATTTTTCACATATGCTTTTTTTTTTTATTATTATTTATTAAAAATATTTACTCTGTATTAAATTAGAATTGTTGCGCAAATTCAAACACAAATTTGTGCTACTATAAAAAGTGTAATTAAAAAATTAACTATATTTTTATTTTAAATTGGAAATTTTTATTTATCTATTTAGATAGTTCTAAAATTGTATTAGGATAATTTTAATAGGTATGAAAAATAAGGAATTTTTAATATTTAGTCTGTTTTAATTGATCTATTATTGACTGATTTTCAAATTTATTCAAAAACAACAACATAGAAAAAATAAACAAAGCCAAAAGCCTAATTTCAAGACTAATATATGCAATAAGTAGAATATTTTTTAATTAATTTTCCAAGCCTAGATATAATTTACATGGATAATTTATTGATAAAATAAAGTGTGTTCTTAAAAGATCATAGTCTTAGATCCATTTAATAATATAATTAGAAAATAATTTACACAATTTATATATATTTTTTTTTGCTTTAGATTTACTTTGGACTTGGGGGAAAAAAAAATAACTTGAGCAATTATAAAGCTAATTTATTCTAAATAGAAAAAGAGCCTCGAAATTTTAATTGCTAGTTTGTGACGTCATTAAGTAAAGTAAGGAAAAAGCAATTTTTTTTCTACTATGTTAAATTTGCTAGTCTAATTTTTAATTATTATTTTATTCTTGAAATCGGTAAAATTTTTGATACGGTGACAGAATAATTTCAAAATCAAAATTTTTTCCTATTGCCTAAATAAATGTCTTAAAAAGCGGACTCTTTAAAAGTGTTAGATGGAATTCTGTCTAGCTGTGAAGATAAAATCGCGCTAAAACGCTCAACAAGTTTAGACGAAACCAAAAGTAACAAAGATAAGATAAGAGATTAAAATATTTTTTTTTTGTAAAAACGAAAACATTTTACAAATTGAAGATAAAAGCTAGGTTTTATATCTGACCAGCTGGAGAACATCGCCAATAAAGAGCAAATATTTAGAGCTAATTGTTGGCCTAGAAAATATTCAAAGTTCTTATCTATTTGCACGATCAAACAAACAATTGTTGGTCGGATCATGTGCCAAAGCCTTTTAAGCTCACGTTTTCTGATATCAAATTTATTTAAATGTTAACCTTAAGCTTGGAGTGATTGTGTGTCATCCAAAACCTTTCAGAAACAGAACTTTTATTTTTCTATTTAAGATTTTTGACTAAATTTGATAGTAGAAAAATAGTTTTAGGTTAAATTTTGAATATGATTAGAAGGCAAAAAACAAATAGGTAAATTTACTTTTAAATTGAAAAAATATTCTCTTGTTTATCACTAGTAATTTATATTCGATTGGTTTATTATTTTTCAGACAATATTTAAAGTAGTTAAAACTTTACATTATTGTCTTAGATCTGTTTTAAATAAAATAAAACTTTTTACAGTAAAATTAGAATAATCAGCTCTACCAAACAAAAGAGTTCAAAATTAGATAAGAAAAATATATCGTTAATAAAAATATTGTAATGATAATTTTTATTCAAAAATTAGTTAGCTTTAAAAAAAAATTTTTTTAAAATAACTAGAAAAATTGAGTTAAAATTTACAAGATTTATATCCACTGTCTCTTATGAACAGAACATAGAACCTTCTGTTTAACTAGAAGACTACGGGTCTAAGACTTTATGGGATTTAAACCATAGCTTAAAACTACCGAAAAGAAGATTTTTTTTAAATTAAAGACCGAGCAGCCATTTTATTCTCAAGAGATGGGTTAGTTTCTTGATTAAAAACTTCCAGGTGTCAAGTTTTCGAAAAAGATTTTTTTTTTTATTAAGCTCAAGTTAGATTAATTTAAAATAAAAAAGAGCTTCACCATAAATATTCTCTATTTTCTTCAAAAGCCTGTGAAATTTAATTTTAAAATAAATTTTATTCAAAATCAAAATTTTATTTTTTAACTACCAAGTCTATTAAAAACAGAAATACTTAAGTTAAATTTCAAACAAGAAAAAAATAGCAACAATTTAAACAGACTAATATTTTGTCATGTCAAACTCCGTTTGGCTAGCTTTAGTCAAACTGGTTCTTTAAGCATAAATTATGCTAAGAAAATTCTAGTCCGGTGCGGATACAGACACGGATCTAGAATAAAACAAAATACGCATAAATTAGCATAATTGTATGCTATGATCGCTTCTCTACTTAACATTTTAATAGTTAATAATAATAATTATTAAAAAAAAAAATAGAGAGAGAAATTTATAGTAGAGTAGATAGCTATAAATATTTTTGGTTTATTTTAGATTAAATGATTTAATATTGGCGACTAGTCAGAATAAAAGATAAGATAGCCGCAGGGCGACAATGCTCCATAATACTTGAACGAATAGTCCTTACTTTTGTCCATTTTAAATGAATCAATTAAACGAATTACAATCAATTAATAACAATTATTTGACTTGTCTTAATTTTAACTACAATCTGCCAAGCATAGCGATAATGTCCAATCCAAACTCGGATGATCAGCCGCAAATTGTGCTTCCCGCTACCTCGGCTCCTTGTACACAGCTCAACGATGCCAACAAAGCCTTCGATGATGTTGTTTTCGACATTCTCAAAGTAGATCCAGACGAAATTGCCGTAAGTTTGTCTATTATTTATTTTTAATTTAGTAAAGTTTTGCATCTATTTTTTTCTAGGGTCAATTGACGCTCATAGACCTGCCATTGTTCAAAGCCATCGAGCCAGATGAGCTCATATCGTGCAAATGGATGTCAAGAGAAAAACTGATCAAAGCGCCTAATATTGTTCAATTCACCAGACGCTTTAATCAGGTACGTAAAAATTTTTTAAATATTTTTGATGTTGTTGTTTTATCTAAGTTTATTCAAGTCTAGGGTTTTGCTCTTTCAAAATTTTATCTCTTCTATTTTAAAATTTATCAGAATTTTTATTTTTGATTTGTTTTTTTTTTTTTTCAATTTTTTTTTTGTGATAAAAAAATATTAGGTTGAAGAAATATTCAAAATTTTTGACCATACTTTTAGATTTATTAAATTTTGTCTAAAAACATAAAACAATTTCAAGTGATAAATAGCTAGCAGTCATGAGCAATTATTTAAGATTTTTTTTATCTCATAGTTAGTTTTAGCCTTTATTCAAAAGATTAGCTAGATTGTTTATTTAGAACATATGTTGTAATTGCCAAGTATTTCTTGAGTTATTTGAGTCAAAATAAGCAATGGTATTCGAAACCTTTGGAAAATAACCTACTTTCTACAATCTTGACAATTGCTTGTCCTAAGGCTAAATGCAATATTCATTTACAAATAATTACAAATTTAAATATTTGTTCAAGTTTGGCAAATGAATTGTAAATTTTTTCAATTAATTTTCGAATTAAAAACAAAATTATTTTAAGTTAGAAAAGAAAAATAAAAAATTCTCTAGTTAATTATTTAAAAATATTTTTTTTATTGCTAAAAATAATAAAATTTTATTGAATTTGTATAAAAAAAAATTTTCTCCGCTTCTAATCTAATTAATGTTTTAAATCCTTTGCATTCAAAAATGGTCAAAAAGATATTTGAAGTAGCTTTAAAACCTACATACATCAAGATTGATTTTAATTGATGTGAAAAACAACACCGGGTATAAATCACAAAAGTTATTTTAAGATGTCAATTTTTTTTTTCAAACTTTTACAACTTTTTTAATTTAAAAAAATTTCATCATCAAATTAAATATTAACACTAGAAAGCCCGACTGATTAATTACAAAAATTTCAAATTAAAATTTCAAGAGTAATAAATAAAATTTATTCAAAAATTAAAAAAAAAATTTAAATTTATATAATTTTATTTTTAGTTTCTTTGAGTAATTTCTTAAAACTTTTTATTTTGAGATAACATTCAAGTTTAAATTTTTTAAAAAGGGGTCTAAAAAAACCCTCGGACTTTCTAGTGGTAAATGAAAAAAAACAACATTAAGCGCCTTAATAATTTTCCCATAAGCTGTTGATATTTTCTTAAAGAGTATAAAAATAACTATTAGAAAATGAGTTTTGATTTTACCATGAAAAATCGTAAAAACGGAAGAGTTTAAACATTTTCATATTTTTAGATTATTTATCCAATTTTTCAGAAAATTAAAAAAAATTTTTTGCTTACTAAATAATTTTTTTTTAATTTTGAAATAATGCACAAAAATATGAAAATGTTAAAATGTAAATTATTTTCATATAACTAAATAAATTTAGAAATTTTATTTTTTAATACAAATTTGGAACATTACATAATTTGATTTTAATCTCAGTAAGAGGGAGAGTATGGCAAATTACACACTATAACTCTGGGGTAGTTTGCAAGGTTTTACTGTGTTTAAAAAAGCTTCTGATTAAAGTTGTAACTTAAATAATCTTTGTGAATTTCAAATATAAATTGAACATAAATCATGCTATTTTGATGAATTAATATTAAAGATAATTAAATAATTTATAAAAAAAATTGCAATATTTTTTGTGTTGTTGTGTTAATTTTAATTTATTAAAAAAGGAAGTATTTTGTTCAATTTTTATTTGTTGCACTTATAGTCTGACTACTCCTTTTTTAAGTATAATTATAGATAACGCATTCGTTTTAAAATTATTAAATAAAATAAGAATGAATTATATAAAAACTAATATTTTTATATTTTTATTTATTGAGTTACAAAAAAAATTATTTTATTTCAAAAAATTTTTTTTGATTCGAGTATTTATTTAATACTTGAATCAGAATCCGACCCCTCACAACTCACAGCTACTAATGTGAGTCCGGCATTTCTTGTGTTTCCTTAGGTTGTCTCCACAAAGAATTTGCTATTATTTTTTGAGGATCTCGAAAAATTATAGAAAATTCTTTGTTCAAAAACTAAAAATTTTCAAATTGATTAAAATTTAGTTATACATGAACTGATTGTATGATCACGTTTGTATTGTTTGAGCCAGTTACTGCAATTGAATGTACTTAATTCCCATTGATCTCTGTTTATATTAACAACATGTATTGACTGAATGTATTCGATAAAATCGTCAAGATTTGATGATATTTATGATCAATATTAATAATTATTTATTTTCAGATGTAAAAAATGTTAAAATAGAATAAAATAAGTAAAAGCAATAATAAAATTAGTTTTATTGAAATAGAGAGTAACCGGATACATATTTTTTAATTTTTGATTGTTTAAAGAAAAAAGAAGAAACAGTTAGGTAGCAATTACACAATGGAGTCAGGTATTCGAGATATCTTGACTCGAAACCTGCTTTATATTCTTCAACCAGTTTGACAATTAATGAAACAGAGTTATTTAGAACAGCCTTAACATATCTCTCACTCAATTCAAAAAGTAGATTCGAGACTGCTAGTAGTTTAAGTTTATTATATGCCTCATGTTGGAGGATGTATCATATTTTAACTTAAGAATATACCTAACGGCAGAGTTTTGAATAACCTGTATTTTTTTTAATATTAGTTTTTGATAATCAATTCAAACAAGGAAAGGAATAGTTTATGATTGATCAAATTAAAAATTTATTAAGGTTTTCTAGTGTGCTAAAACTTGGTCCCCTTTTTTGTTAGATAAAATCTTAATTTAAACCTTGAGTTGAAATTTAATACCTAGAAAACAGAGTTGGTCAAAAGTCAAAGTAATGAAGTCTGGACTTTGACTTATGACCAACTCTGCCTAGAAATTTAATTCCTTTTTGGCTTTTGAATTTTATTTCAGTATAACTAAAGATCATAAACATAAGGTTTTTAATTGTTTTTTGACATGGTCACTAAACATGATTTTTCAAGTGAAATTTTCATTTTCCATTTGAAAAGCCATTTTTCTAATTTTCCATATTTCTTACAAGTAAAAAACGTGACATAAGTAAAGTTAAACAAACATTTTTATTAGATATATTTTGAGAAAATATACCAATTTCCTTTACTGATTTCGATAAATTTTTATTAAAGCATAATTGACTTGATTTAATAATTAAGAGTTTCGTTTTAAATAAATCAGAATATCAAAAATTAAAATAGATACTAGTTCAATTATATGTGACAATTTATATTATTTTTTAAGATTATATTCAGATTTGTTTAAAAGTCTAATACTTGTTTCGCTTCAATAATAACCACCTGGGAAGGTTGTCCCTAAAAGGCGGAATGCGGAAAACGGAATTCCGCAGGCCAAATTCCGCTAAAATTTTTCTAAAAAAATTCCGCAAAATTACCTAACTAAAAAATTTAAAAAAGATTTTTAAATTCCAGCGGAATTTGTCTTGCGGAATAAAAAAAATTTGTTAAAATGTTAATAAAGTAATTTGAAATTTGAAAATGTTCTATAATTGTTGTAATTTAAATAAAAGTTAAACTTTGTTTGTCTGAATCTCACAATATTACATAACAAGTTATATTAAAATTAAAAATAATTAGAGATTTGAGAATACTCAACCTAAATTACCAAAAATGATCGTGTTTTCCACTGAATATAATCGATTATGTTATGATTATGTTCAACAAATATTCACTGATTTTCAACCTGAGCAAAAAAAACATACTCATGAGATAAAATTTAGATAATAGAAAACTTTCATGGTGATATTGCTGGTATTCTTGCTAAGACTGTATTAATAAAGAATATGGTGGTATATATGTGGTGGTTAATGATTTTAGTGTGCTTAGTGACAAATTTCTTAATGTAGATTTTGGGAAATTAGAGACTTTTTTCAATAAAACAACATGGAAAACTATTAAAACTTTAATTGAGGAGAAAAATAAGCATTGTATTTGTCCTATTTGCTCGATTATTTTCTACGAACATTCTATCGAGTGTGAAAATTGTAAATTTTGGGATCACTTTGATTGTGGTAAAGTAAGTCGATACCATAGATCTGGTAAAAGTAAGTCTTGGATTTGTGAGAAATATGGCTTTAAATGTATTAATAATTAAACTTTATTAAATTATTTATTATAATCGACTAAATTAAACATGTTTGACTTTTATTATTAACATTTTATTATATAAGATAGTAATATTAATAAAAAATGTATTAATAAATTTAATTTTTTTTATTCCGCAAGACAAATTCCGCTGGAATTTAAAAATCTAAATACTGTAGTAGGTAATTTTGCGGAATTTTATAGAAAAATTTTAGCGGAATTTGGCCTGCGGAATTCCGTTTTCCGCCTTTTAGGAACAACCACCTGGGAAGACAAAAATATCATTTGAACGGAAGGAATTTAATTTGTCCCTGATTCTGACTGATAAAAAATAAAAGATTTTGAATTTACAAAAAAAAAAATTTAAGTCCTTGACTCGGACTTTTTTTTTCTAAATTCAAAATCTTTTATTTTTTATCAGTTTTACTTGGCTTTAGACTTGTGACTTTTAAACAACTCTGATTATATTCAATAAAATTCAGTATTTTTTTTTCTTTTTAATTATTTTTTTTATTTCAATTTATTATACGCGGAATAATAATTGAATTGAAAATAAAACTAAGTCAGTCTGAAATTAAAAAAATATTTATCATTTAATTATTATTTATTTTATTGAAAAAAAAAAAAATTCTGATAAAAATTTGAATATGGCCATATCTGTCCAAGGTACATGGTAGAAAAAATCAAGTGAAACAAAGAAAAAATATATTATAAAAATAAAAATTTGAAATAATAAATTTTTTTCTTTTTTTTTTAAAAAACAGACAACATTTTGGTGCCAAAAAGAAATTTTAAATTGCAAACGAATCGAAAAACGGGCCAAAATGCTGACCCATTTCGTCAAAATATGCAAACGTCTTAACGAGCTGCACTCGTTTAACTCACTGATGGCCATAATAGTAGCCTTGAAGTCGGCGCCGATCTATCGGCTCAAAAAGACCTGGTCGCACATATCGAAACGGGACCAGGCCACGTTCGAGCGTCTGGCCGACCTCATGTTCGACACCAGCGACAACAAGCGCAAAATACGCGACATGCACATGAACTGCAAGCTGCCGTGCATACCCTTTCTGGGCCTGTTTCTAACCGATCTTATTCACATAGACATAGCCCATCCGCACAACTCGTTCGACAATCCGCAACGACGCAACCAAATGAACAACATATGCCGTCTGGTCAGCGAGTACCAGCAGTCCAACTACCAGGACTTGACCTCGTCTACTTGTCTATGCGACCTTGACCCAAGCAATTCGGACACGTGTCTTACGGCCAATTGCCAGTGCGCTCTGCATCACGGCAAGGCCTACGCCGCCGGCCTAATAAACTCGGACGGCACAATCTACATTAGCGAAATAAAGTACGTTCAAAATTATCTAAACTCGTTTTTGTACATAGAAGAATTGCAAAAGTTCAAAGAGGACGAAAATTATCGCGACTCGCTTGAGCTCGAGCCCGAGCCGGACTCGACTAGTGCCGAAAAGACCAGTCCGATTTCTACCTCATCGCCGTCTAAGCCATCGTCGTTTGACATTAAACCAGTGATAAATGTAAATAAACTACTAAATCCATTAGACGATAGTCTAGTAGCTCAAAATGATAATTTTATACTCGAATTGAACGATTTGACCAAAGAAGACCAAAAAAAAATACTCAACAATGTTAAATTGACCGATCCGCCGAGCAATTTGCTCAAAGAGCTTCTTAAACACCGACATCAGTCGAGTCTGAGCTCAAAGCCGAGTCTAAGACACAAGTTTAGTTGTTATTCTAGTTCGACGGCCGATTTGGACGACGATGAGGACGACGACGAGTCAGGCGCCGAGCCGAGCTTTGACGGTTCGTACATAACGAACGAGCTAACGCCAGTTAAAAATAGCGAGCGCAATGGACGAAATTTGTCGTCCGAATTGGCTCTCGATCAGCTTGATTCAAGCGAGACTAGCTCAATACAGTGCACACTAGCCACTGGTCAGATAATTATGTTCGAGTCGCCTATTAAGCGTAAGTGCATAATTAAAAATTTTCGCAAGCCAAGATTTAGTCAATGGAAGTCCTATTGGTTGCAGTTGGTCGGTGGTAATTTGCTGATTTACTATCCGGCCAAGAGCAGTTTGATGTTTAGCAAAGAGGGCAGACGGGCCAGTGTGCTGTCCGTCGACGATGTAAACGCCGCCGAACAGCTCAAAAATCAGGTACAAAATAGAAAAATATTTTATCAGAAAAATCCGTGCAAAATGCATCCAATAGCCAGTTGGATGGTGGTCAGTTTGTTCGAAGACAAACAGCAAGTCGAGGACAAGTACGACATTCAATTGAACGACTTGAACAATGGCAATATGTACAAGTACCGGTTGGAGAGTCTCGACTTGGCCAAAGAGTGGTTTGAACAGTTCAAAATGGCCACCACTTATCACGAAAGACAAAAGCCTGATAATCTAATTCGCTTCGACTAGACTCACTCACTCGCTCGCTCTAGTCTCATCTTTATCTAAATTTGTCTTTTTTTTTTTTTTTTCTCTGTGTGTGTGTGTGAGTTCAAATTTTATTTAAAAAAAAATATATATATCAAAGAAAGAGAGAGACAGAGAGAATTTTATTTAATATATTTCGGTTTAAAAAAAAAAAAAAATTAATTTGATTTTAATCTTAAAAATGAGAATAAAAATGAACCTTTGAGTTTTATTTGAATTAGTCTCGATTTATTCCTTTTGACCAATTGTTTGTTATTGATAGTATTTGATCTAATTGATCTCTAATTTTACTCTAATCAACCTAAAAATAAAAAAATTTTAAATTTAAATTTAATTGCTTTGTTTTTTTTTTTTTTTGCAAATTTTTTACTTTATTGATGTCATGTAATGAATATTTTTTATTTAGACATTATCAACTCTATGCTCTTCCAAGGCCTTAAGAACAATTGAAAATAAAAAAAAATCTTTATTAGAATAAAGAGTTTTTTTTTTGTTAAGATGAAAGATGAAAGAAAAATTTGGATTTTAAAAAAGACTTGCTAATAATGATCTAACGAAAAAAATATTGAAAGTACTGGAGAGATTAGTGTTGGGCGGCGGCCAAGCCTGACCGGTCCGGACGCGGCCGAAATAAGGCGGATACTTCGGCGGCCAGAAAAAAACTGAAAAGCCTTCAAATTAATGTTTTCATAGAATTCCTAAAATCAATTGAACATCTCTTGCGAACCTTAAATTAAAGGATATGAATTTATTTTTCCTAATAGAAGCGAATAAACTTAAAAAATTACTTCTTAAATTAGGACAATTAGTTTAATAATATCAAATAAAAATATTGAATTTTAAATAAAATAAAATTAAATAATAAAGATAAAAGTTTATTTAATTTTTATCAATTTTTTTAAGATCAAATTCGATTTAAAGGACAAAAATATCCTATTCTAATAAGAAAATAAAAATTTTATCTAACAATATATGTTCCTAGAATTTGATTTTCAATATAATTAATTTTTTAGAATAGAAAAAAAAATTAAGTGAAGTCCGTCCGTCTATGATTTGGCCGGCCATCCTTGCGGTCGGTCACCGGTCTGGCCGTTGAAGTGGCCGTCCGTCAAGGCGATCTTGTCAAAAAAATATTTGGCCGCCTCAATGGCCGTTTGTACGGTTCCCAACACTAGGAGAGATGAGCAGCATTGAAAAAATGAATATGTCAGAATAGCGTGACATAAGAGTTTAAAATAGCAAAGTGACATTAACTAATTTTACAAAATTTCTTAATTATTATCGTATTCTATGTGACATGATTCTCAAAAATTCAAAAATCAACAACTTTCTATTTTTTATACATTTTTTCTATTATACATATTGTCACAAAAAGTTAAAATCAAACTGTAAAATTTATAAAAATTATTTTTTTCAATTAAAATTATCGTAAAATTAAATTTTTTTTTGCTTGAATTAGGTGTCTAATTCTATAAATAATTTAGATATTAATTAATTAATTTTAAATTTTAAATTTAATTTCAGAACACTAGAAGCACCACAATTTTTTAATAGAAGCGAGTCAAATGACTCGTTTTAGAATTAAAAGGAAATTATCAGCTATTTTGAAAAATTATTCATTATAAAATGAAAATTAATTAGTAAAAAATACAAATTTAATCAAATTTAAGTTTTTTGAAATAAAAAATACCTAAGACCCTTCACATTTCTTACAAACACAAAAACCACACTGCTTTTTTACATTTGGAACACACATTATTTGCTTTATAATTTCTGCATAAACGAACCTGGCAAGATACTCGCTTAGGGGATAAATTTTCTTGATTACCTTGAATACTCTTTTACGGGCGCTCTTTGGGGTATCAGATGAAGAGATAATTAGATTTTTTTTGAAATTAGCTTTAATTTCGTCGATTAATTTTTTAAGCATCGTCGAACTCATCAAATTCCACTTCTGAAATATGGTCATCTTCATACTCAGAACCAGCGTCTGAGTCATC
>VANL01000623.1:0-27181 GCA_006352455.1 Brachionus sp. 'Tiscar'
TTTTTTGAATAGAAAAGTTTTGTTTTCTTTTATCCAGCTCAATTCCCACAACTATGTCAAAGAGATCCAGTCAACCTCCCCGGCAACAGGAGGCATAAATACGAAATGTTCCAATGCAACCTTGACCCAGAAAAACAAATCGAATTCTTTTTGGGTCTCAGATCAGGAATTTGAATGTGAGTGTGAGTGTTACACTTACACTCTACACTCAAACTTGAACACTTGAAGAATTTAAGGGTAACACTTGGTTCAAACACTTAAACACTTAAAAAATGTATGTGTGGCACTACTAAAGTAACATTATATGCTATTTTAAAATTAATTTTACCAGTACAAAAATGTCAAAAAAATTATTTACATACGGTGACGTGGAAAAACAAAGCTTGAATCGAGAATTAGAGATAAATTAACAAAACTAAACTAAATAAAATAAATTTATTTATTAATTATTTTTTATAATTTCTCGATGCTTAAATAAATAATTTTTTTTAAATAATAAAGTAATTTAATTGAAAAAAAAATTAATTGTGATATTAAGAGTATTTTTAGTTAGGTTCTTTAGAATAAATCCACATTTACTTTTAATATATTTTACAAATAAAGTTTTAAAAATTTTTATTTTGATTTCTTTTATTGCTGATGTGAAGTTGCTATCGGGT
Organism: Brachionus sp. 'Tiscar'; assembly: GCA_006352455.1. NCBI lineage: Eukaryota > Metazoa > Rotifera > Eurotatoria > Ploima > Brachionidae > Brachionus > Brachionus sp. 'Tiscar'. The sequence goes on from VANL01000623.1 coordinate 660, forward strand.
CCAGTTCAAGAAAAAGCTTTTTTTCTCTTTTCAAAAACTTTATTTTTCAGCTTAAGCCAAAAATCTTTATTTTCTCGAGCGTGCTCCCCACCACTCGAATATGCAAGAATAAAAGTACAAAAATAAAATATATAAATATCATAAGTTACTTAACGCTCACATACATAATAAATAAATAAACCGATGAGTATCTGTGGTGAACTCATCTGTGGTGGAGTTAATCCCAGAGAGTTTTCAGCTGTGGTGTTACCACAGCTGACAACTCCACAAATACTAAAATATCTTTTACACAAATGTAGAAGAGGCTCGAATTGAAAACGATTTTTTCGCTAATGAGCTTAAAATAGGGAGCCTCGAAGAGTAAAAAGGGCTGTTTCAGTAAATGAGTCTAAGGCTTTTTCTTTGTATTGCCGAGCGTAATTTTGATTAAACCATAGATCCGATTTTGAGGTACTGAAAAAAGCTGCTAAGATATAAATTTTGGATTCCAATTCGAAATTGATTCGATTTTTAATCGATATAAGAACCTCTTCAATTAGTTTCTTTCCATCTCCAATTTGTAAATTCGCATTTTAAGGTGAATGTAAAATCACGATAAGAGTTCGGACTAGATCCCCATATGCCAATCTTTTTTACTGTGATAGCAATGTAAACATGTACAAAGGGTGTAAAATTTTAAGAAAACGTACAATTTTATTTTTATTTTTTGGGCTTTGATTGTCTTGATTGAAGGCATTTTTTTCAAAAACATTAAAAAATGAGGCTAGCATCAGGTATGATGAGGACCACCTGGTTCCATTTTCGCATTTCAATTTTGCTTTTCTTGCACTAAAATTGTAAAACAAAATTGTGGATCGTCTAACTCTACTTACATCGTCGTTTAAATATTCATCTTCACTATTAACTGCTTCATTATGATCATCTTCATCGTCATCAATATCTCCTTCATCATCATTTCCAACTTCTAAATCCAAAAAACTTCTGACTTATGGGATCAAGATATCAATTTCCCTATCGACTTCATTCATTTGATAATTCGGGGTGTTGGAATTTTAAATGTTGAATCAAATTAAATGTTGAACCAAGTTTTTAGTGATAAAATTTGCCACATTTTATACATTTAAATTGTATAAAATGTGGCGAATTTAATAATGAGCCCGTATAGCCGAGTGGTTTGCGTGTTAGTCATGCAAGCAGAGGGTCGAAGGTTCGATTCCCGCAAGGGGGGAGAAAATCTTACGAATGTCTTTGTAGTACGGGGCGCATGTTTTACCATTTCAGCAGCGAAGCTGCATCTATTTCAAAACTATTATCTTAATTATTGTAATTTTAAAATTTTTAGGAACAAAGAAAATAATAGATCCTTTTCGAAGATGCGAAAAACTTTTAATTATCTTTTATTTTTAAACTAAACTCAAAACTAAATCTAAACATATACTAACATCATCTAAAGGCAATTTAAATTATAATATTTTGTGGTGAATTTCGGTGTGGTGGCTTCAGACTGAAGACTTCATTAGGAACTGGAACCCTCGGAGCTGTTTTATTTTTGTCATCTGTAAAAAGCAAAACTTTTGAATTCGTTTCGGCTGGTGCCAATAAAACTGATTCAATTAATGCTGAGTTTATTTCGGTTGCACCACCTGCTTTTAAATTAGCAACTTGATTTTCATTGAATTTTCCTTTGGCTTGATATTTATCCATTTCTTCATAATTAAAATCATAGAATCTATAATCAATTGTAAAATCTATTAAATTAAGTCTCAAGTCTTTAAAAATTTCAGCAGATTTAATTAATTCAGTTTTATTAAATGAGTCTACAGATTGATTAATTTTATCAATTAAATTTGAAAAATGTTTGATTTCAAAATTCTTTTGTATTAAATTTCTATTCTGTGAAATAATGTGTTTTATTTGACTTTTCATCATTTTAAAAATATCTTCTATTTTTTCAAAATTAGCGAACTCCTGTTCAATCTGTTTGTTTGTTTTAAAATCTTTGTTTAAAAAGTTTACAATTATCATTGATTTCTCAAGTAATTCTGTTGATAAAAGCAATTTTAAAATACTAATTCTATGCTCAATTCCAAATTGTTTCAAGTTAAGATCATTAAATATCTCATCAATTTCATTTTTATATTTTTTAAATTTATCATCATTTTCAAATTCATTCAGAAATTTGTTGTCAATTTTTGGAGCTTTAGTTCTTATCAATTCAATTTCATCTGACTTAATATTCATATTCTGGTGAATTAACAGAAAAAATTCATCATCTTTTTTTGTATTCTTTTCATTATTTTTTACTTGAGTAATTATATGTTCAGCTTTTACTGATTTGTAATTAGTTGATTTTAAATGTTCTTTAAATTTATCTGCATAAACTATCGCATCAGATTTATTATTTGCAACCAATTTGGTCAATTTTCTAATTGAATATGCATGAATTAACTTCTCATTTGATTTGGTTTCATTTTTCAATTTTTTTGTTATAACTCTAATTGAATTATTTGTTTCAATTAAAAATTGAAAGTGAAGCTCATTGGGGACATTATTGTTGATCTCTTGTGGTTCAAATTTCATCAAAATTTCTTGTTCATTTGAATTAATTTTATCATTTTCATATTTGTTACTATTTAAATCATCTAAATAAATATTTTTCTCTGCTAAGACAGTCAATTTTATTTTTTGACTTTTTTCTGTAGCAATGAATTTCTTTGCAGTCTCCAAAAAAGATTTGATAATTTTACTATGATCTGATGATTTATCTAATAAACCATTTGTTTCACTAGCCAGAATACCTAATGACTCTAATCTACAACTATCTTCAAAGGTAATCACATTTATTTTTATAAATCCTGATCTTTTGCAAAAATTTGCTATTTCTTTATATAGATTTTCATTTGCGTCCTCTGCTTCTCCATCTGTACAAAGTAAAACTTCTGAATTCGTTTCGGCTGATGCCAATAAAACTGATTCAATTAATGCTGAGTTTATTTTGGTGCCACCCCCTGCTTCTAAATTAGTTATTTTATTTTTTAAATCAGAAAATGAATCCCGAATAGGTCTAAGTCTAACAGATCTATCACTTAATTCACTAATAACTCTCGGATTATTTAAATCTTCGGATTTATGATTTACATTAAATGCGTTTGAATTACCATCTCCGTAGTAATTAGAACTATTTTGAAAAGTAACTAGAGCCACTTTATTCTCAGGAGAATTATCACAAATTTCTTCAATTGCTTTAATACTTACTTGCTTTACAATATTAATTCTTTGTCCAGACATGCTTCCAGATATATCAATGCAAAGAACAAATATTTTACTTTGTGGTCTATGTGGCTTAAGACTTTCTTCTAAAGCTTGGCTTTTAGTATATCTGACATCCATTAGACTTTTGTTTTCTAAATTAGAATTTGAAAGTGCATTGTCCTTTGAACAAAATCGACAGGTCCAAACATTTTGTAAATTATTTTTAGAAAAAAACTCGTAAAAATAACTACTACAATGTGTACAATTTATTTTTTCACTTTCATTTAATTCTAAACTTGCATTTGATTTTAAAATTTCATTAAAACGAATAGAAATAATATTTGTATTAAACTCTGGTACATAGAGTTTTCTTGAAAACTCGATATTATCTAATATTTGTGTTTTTTTAGCTTGTTTATCATTAACCAAATAACCAAATCCAGCATTATTAAAAATATTTGATTTTTTATTCTTTTTATTTTTAATTATTTTTTCTGGTTCAATTTCTAAAATTTTTAAAACCAAAAGTAAAAGATGAAGAAAAATTTGATTCAATTCTTTTTGAACCTCTTCTGAATCTGAGTTAATTTTGTTCTTTAATGTTTGAAAAAATTCTACATAATTTTTGGATTCAGCCTGATAGTTACTAAATTGATTTCTTATTTGTTTTAGATAATTTATAAATTCAATATCAGACTCAATGATATTATTATAATCACTATAAAATAAATTTTGCTGAATAAATGTTGTTTTATTTGGTTTTGTAGGGATGGTTTCTAAACTTGTTTCTCGGCAATCTTGAATAGAAGAATTTGCACTTTCTTTCCAATCTGATAATTCATTCCATTGTGGAATTAATAAAGAATCGAAATCAAATTGGTCTTCCATACTCAAAGTTTCATTTATTCTATCGCCTAATGAATTCATTAAAAAGACTCGTTTTACTTTCTGTAATCTAAAAATTCTCTCAATTTTTTCAAAAATTGAGCATTTTTCAAGTGACATTTTAATTTCTCGGAATAATGTTTCATTTTCATTGACAACTTTTTCATAAATACTTAAATATTTTTTCCTTTGTAAAAAATGTCTCATTTTATTGACATCTTCATAACTTATTTGTGTCGATAGAGATTGGTTAAAATTAAAACTTGAATGAAAATTCCTTCCAAAAATAATATTGTTCATTATTATCTAAATTAAATTTTAAAATAATGACTAAAAAGTTAAATTTTTGATTTTAACTCTTTAGTTTTTTTCATTTGAATTTTTTAGAATAACCATTAAAAAAAAATATTTTAGAGAAATCTTTTGAAGGTCAGGTCGTGTAAAAAAGGTGGTGAAGAAATTAAAGAGTGAGGAAAATATGCAATAAATGTGCCAAATGAAAATGATACAAATTAAGAGGCTTAGAAGTATGACTTCCTTTGACCCATTAGCCAATGTTTTTTAATTTTAAACATTAAAATTATCTCTGTACAAATTTCGTTCTTTTTAAAAATGAACCTTTGCTAAATCCCCTTACACACAGCAATATTTATATTTTTTTTGAAAAATTTGATATTTATCTAAAAGAAAATTGAAATAATATTAAATGAGAAAATATTTGTTTTATTATATATATAGTCAAAATTCAAAAATTAATTTTAGATTTCTATAGTTACATTCATGTTTGAAAGCAATCAAATTCTTAAATGATTTATGGAATTACTTCCGCTTTCTGTTTTTTTTAATACGCAATTTTTTGTTAAGGTTTCAATTTTAGAAAAATTTATTTTTGAAGAAAAAAAAACAATTTCAATTTCATTTTTTTTCTTTTTGTTTAGGAAAATTAATTAAATTATGCCACCAAGACGAACAAGAAATTCAAATCGTAATAATAATGCTCAATCGAATTTATTGTTTTTTTTTCTTCAAAAATAAGTTTTTCTAAAATTGAAACCTTAACAAAATTTAAATTTTTAATTTAAATAATTGAAAAAATAACATAACTAAATTCATTGAAATTTTGATTAAAATTTTTGAAACATAAATTTTATATTTTTTTTTGTTCGGATATTAAAAATATAAGATTTTTCAATAAGAAACGTGTACGTGTACATGTAAATATCGGAATTTATTTGTTAGTTAGTTAGTTCAAAAAAGGGCACATATCAGTGTAAAGTACACATACGCGTACACGTAAACGTCATTATTTCGATATAATTGTATGAAAGAGAAATACCAATATATAAAATATATATATAATTAATATTCAAAAATTAATTTTAGATTTCTATAGATACAATTGAACACATTCATGTTTAAAGCAATTAAATTCTAAAATCGATTTATGAAATTACTTCCAATTTCTGTTTTTTTTAAATACGCATTTTATCATCTATTAATTAAATCAGGTTTAACTCAAAAATTGATTTCTTGAAATTAATTTTTTTTTAAATGCAATCAAAGAAATATTGTTTGAGTATATAGTGAGAGGAGATAAAATCGAATGTTTTAATTGAAATTGGATTGGAAAAGGCTAAACCAAATAGTTATTTAATTTAAGATATAGATCAAGAATACCAATATTTTTAAAAACAAGTAAAATTAAAAGCGATTTTATTTTATTTTTTTTTAAAACTTTTGAAATATGTTTAGAAAATTTAATTTGAGCTAAAATTTTTAGATTTTTTCTTTAATTAAGAATTTTTTTTAAAACTAATTTTAGCTAATTTAAAAGACAAAAAATAAAAAATAATGAAATTAAAAGTAAAACAAAATTATGGCTTAATTTTGAGAGTGAATTCGTGGTGGAAAAACTTGTACAAACACCTTTGCGACAAAGCTAAAACAAAAAGTAAACAAAATTAACAAATAGAAATTAGACTTAATTGAACTTTATTTTCTCCACAATAAGATCCTTCAACTGCAGGTACTTGACTAGCACATATTCCATCAAGTCCAATAATTTCACAAAACAATTGAGAACAGGATAATGCTTGCAATGTAGTATTCTTTTTTTTTTATTTTTTAAATATTATTTTTTTAATTTTTACAGTGGTGATTTGATATAAGGATTCATTGTAAATTTACGTAATAACGTAATTATTGGGCTTTGTGAATTTTGGAACAAAAAAACAAGAACAAAAGTTTTAAATTGTAATAGCTTTTTTTCCTTTGGTCTAAAACTAGTACTACAAAATGTATCTTTTGATGCATAGCATGTATCACCAAATATTTAATCTTTGCATAATCTCTGCAGTTAGATTTTAATAATTTTTTAATGCATATACTATTTTGCAGATTTGCATAGTTTTTGCAAAAATCAAATATCGATGATACATGCTATGTATCACATGATACATTTTGTATAACCAGCTTTAGACCCAAGGAAAAAAAGTTATTACATTTTAAAATTTTTGTTCTTGTTTTTTTGTTCCAAAATTCACAAAGCCTAATTATTGTAGGATATCCTACTAAAGTGACATGTCACAAAACAAGAAAATATAAGGTTTTTACTTTATGTTAATTCTTGTAAGTTGAGATTAACAAAGTTTTGCATGAGAATTATTTTAATAATCTTCTTTAATTCGATGATTTTTTGTTTTAGTGATGTCAAAAAACTCGAGTAATTACGTTAGTTGTGATTTTACCATTTTTTACGTAAAACAAGAATTGTAAAAAATGGCAAATTAACTAAATTTTACATTAAATTTTGCTGTTTTTCAAAAAAAATTTTGTTAAAAAAATTCGATTCTGATGTTTTTTAGTCTAATTTTTTATCATTTTTTAAGTATGAGAGTGTGAGAGTTTTTTGAAATTCAAAAATGTATTTCAAAACATCATCTTCATTTCTAGGTTCTTTTTCGATTATGAAATTTTTCATTATATGCCATTCCATCTCTTTGGGGTTTAAATCAGGTGAATTTGGAGGCGATTTCATTTTTGAATTAATATGTAGAATAATTTTTTAAAAACTAAATTTCTATTAAATACTCAGTTAATACTGTTAGTTATGATAAAGAAAATTTCGAAATATATTAGATTTATGTTTAAGATCATTATCTTAATGTAACTTATAAGGGTATTGTGAATTTCAGAAACAAAAATAACAAAAATTTTAGCTTTTTTGATTTATTTAAAATTTACTAAAATAAAATTTATTTAAAAAAATACTGCAATTAAGTGCAACAAACTTAATTGCATCTTATTTATATAAAATAATTATTCTGATGTAAAGACAAAAAATAAAACATTAGTAAATTTTAAATCGATTATTGATTTTGCTTATCTAAAAGAGAAAAAATTAAGTTTTATTTTAGGTAAAAAAGATGCAACAAAGTTTTTTGTTGAACTTAGTTGCAGTATTTTTTTAAAGAAATTTTATTTTAGTAAATTTTAATAAATCAAAAAAGCTAAAATTTATGTTACTTTTGTTTCTGAAATTCACAATACCCTTAAAAGCTAAGTCAAATTCACCAATAAATCTGTATACAATGCAGAATTCATTAATAGATTTAAAAAGCTTTATTCAAATTTAAATCCAAAATTTTACAGGTAAATTTTGGTAAAATATGGTAAAAAAAGAATAGAAGGATATAATACGCAAACATTTAAATTCTGTTTTAATTTGAATAAAGCCAAAATTCAAATAGTAAATGTGTTATGATATAAAATTATATAAAATTTTTGGTTTTTAAAATTCTTTTCTTTTTTTTTACCATAATTTACCTGTAAAATTTTCGATTTTACAAATTTTTACATAAAAAATGGTAAAAAATTAGATAAAAAAAAAAAAATTTTCAGAAATTAATATTTTATGAAAAACAGCAAAATTTGAGATTTTTTTGGCAATATTGGAGTTTACATAATTTTAGGTAAAAAATAATAAAATTACAATTTTTTACGTAAAATTACGTAAATTTACCATGAATCCTTATATCAAATCACTACTGTATAATATTCTTAAAAATAAAATGTCACCTGACAAACTATAGAATTAGGTCCATATTGAATCTTACATTGCTGATCGAGGGACCATATTTGACCAGTTTGTTCATAATTTGCACTCTTAACAAAACTGGGCATTTTTGCTCTATTCAACAAACATGATGATCGATCAGAACTTTTAATAGATAAAAACATATTTAACCACTTTAAACAAAATTAATAGATTTTCTTCTAACCCATCATCTAACAAAAGAGCTTGTTTAAAAAACGAAATAGAACAAAAAGAAAATAATTGTTTGTTGGTTATTTTTTCATAGCTGGCAACAGGACTCATAATGTAATCATCATCCGCCAGACAAAAGTTATAATCTTGTTTGCCATCATGAGCAGAGCCTAGATTGTGACCAATTTCATGAGCAATTATCTAGAAAAAAGAAAAAAAAAAGCATTAAACTAACAAAAAAATGTATTTTTTTTAAATACATAAAGATTGGCAAAACCAATGTTGTCTTCAGCTACTGAATATTTAAGAGAAGTATTGCAAACTTGTGACATCCATGCTAAGCCTAGAAGACTACTACGAATTTCATCCGGCTCTGTATCATCTTCTATCCACAAATCTTTGCTTTTTTTTTAAAGAAAACAAAGGAAACAAATTATTAAAATAATTATTTTTTTATTAACTCTCATTTTCTTACTCACACAAGCCAACAACATGATCAAATTCAAATTTAAATTTTTGTCTTTCAACAAATTTGTGTAATTCATCAAGTGTTTTTGGTAAAATAACTTCTTTTCCTAGATACTCTTTTATTTTCGAATCACCAACTATTTTTACATCCGTCCAAGTAGCATCACTTGAATTCTAAAATTTTTAACATATTAAAGCCATATTGAAGTTTAATATAAAATTTTAAATAATGATTTTTAAAAATGTTTATTTATTTTTTTTAATTTTTCATCTATTGCCAATGACGTCATAAATATCTAGTATGTAACTTTTGAGTGCTGTATATATTATGTTTCTTTTATGTACTTTATGTGTCCTATGTTTTAATTTTTTAAATTTGTAAAATCTTATATTTAGTAAATAATATTTTGTAACAAACCAAGACTTTTATTGAATTTATTGAAAAATTGACTAATGAAGAAACAAGTTAAATAAGGGTTAATTTAAGGGTTAGCTTTATTTTAACAAAATTGGATTTAATTGTAGTTTAGGGTTCGGGTAAGGTGAGGTAAATTATTTTTTTATTTCAATACCAAAATATTAGGTAAATTCCGAGTTATTAAAGATAGAAAATTTATATAAAAAATTCACTAAATTAATTAAAAAGGCTCAAGAAATTCATGATTAAAATGATTAAGTAAATAAAAGTCTAAGGTAGCCAGGAATAATCTGACAAAAGTACTATAAAAGATAACATACTAGAAATTAATTACATGGGTTCATATGGTTTAAAGTGCATAAAGTACATATAGTCAAGGGTGGTCAGGAATAATCTGACAAAAGTACCATAAAAGACAACATACTAGAAATTTTTCTCAACATTTTTTTGTAATTCTATAAAGGCTTTTATTTTCTATAGGAGCAATTTTAATGAACCAAGTCTTATATTATTATTTATTTTATTTTTTTTTTTAAACAAAAAGTTGTACCAGAAGAGTGGTGAAAAAAAGTAAATCGTAAATTTTTTTTTGTTCTATTTTAATTGATTAAAATCTCTCTAATTAATTAAAAATACATCTGATTTATTAATTTTTAGCCTAAAAAATTTATATAAAAAAGTTTTTTTTTGATAATTTGTTTAATCGAAATTAAAAAACGTCAAAATGAGTTTGGATCAAGAAAATACTCTCTGAGAGAAAGTATTATTGGAAAATTTAATAGACGATACCCAAGATGACGAAAAAGAAATTGTTGTTAAAAATAAGCTTGGTAAAGGAAAAGTATACAAATTCTACAAAGATTAGAATACTTTTGAAAGTTTTAAAATAATCAGTAAAAAACTATCCAGAACATTTACACAATAGAGTTGGGTACTCGATGTATCTTTACTCGGAAAAATAAAAACTGCTTCTACAATAATTATTTTCCTTATGTAAATGCATGTGTAATGTATAATAATTACAAGAAGACTCAAAAAATTCAATTATTTTTGACATCTGTATTTCTTTACAAATACGGCCAGTCTCAAAGTTATCTCTAGAATTTCTTATACTCTATAATAAATATAATTGATTTTTTTATATTTTGAAATTTTTTTTTTTTTTTGACATTAATTAATTTATACATAGGACTGTATTAAAATTAAACTTACAGTCATAATCAATATATGCACTAGAATGATGTTAATTTTTAAATCAGGATCATTTTTAAAAGAGTTCTGATACTTTTGATTTACCTAGAACAAAATACAATATTTAGAAAGAAAAAAAAAGTTAAAGTTTTTAGATTTACTCCATTAAAAACGTGTGAATAATAGCGCCTCATATGCTCAAATATTTCCGCCTCATTAGTTGAATTCAAAAATGCTTTGTGATTTTTATAGACCGAAGGGTCCAAAATAAGAAGAGTTTCAACGTCCAAAATAACAGGCTTTTGACCTTGAGCTTGCTTAACCAATTGATAATTTCTTAATTGTAAAAAAAGCAATAAAATTCTATTTAAAATAAAAACAAAGTCTGATAATACTCCAAATTTTTAAACTCTTTCAAGTTGACCATGCTGCCTGGCGCATACAATTGGTCATTTGTCAAATATACTCTTAAAAGAAGAAGAAAAATTAAAAATAAAATCACTTAATTTTATATAAACAACTTTTTTCCATTAAATAAGCTTCTTTTTATATTATCATCCAACCTTTTAATAAATAAATGAGAGTTCTTTCCCTCCTTTGCTTTTAAATAAGGAATCAGATCAAAATTAAGATTTGATTGATTATCAAAAAATCTGGCATACTAATCAAAAAAAAAAAAAATTAATTAATAATTTAGAAAAAAAGGAATAAAATTTTTTATAACTATTTTAAAATTCTCTTCTTTAAAGTAAACAGTGGCAAAGCTTTTAGAATTTTTATCATGATAAATTTGATGATCTTTATTTTGTTCAAATGAGATGCTTCTCAATTTTCCATTTAAGTAATGAGACGCTGATGGAGCAATGTATTCATCACTTTTTATATAAATACCACTGAAGTTTTTTCCAAATTCAAAAAGGTCTAAAATATTCATCCGGAAATAATCCAAATCCTGTTTTTTTTAACAATTTTAAATCTTCTATTATGACCGAATGTTGACTATCTTTTGAAAAACACTCGAGCAATTTGCTTTTGAAAATTAAAGCAATGATTAAAAAAAATTTCATTTTATTTTAAAAGAATATTTTCAATTGTAAAATACTTTTGAGATTTTGTTGTTTATAAAGCCTTAGATTGTGTTTAATAGACCGTTTCTATGATTAGAATTCTTTAAAAATTTACCTTTAGTAAAATTGTTCTCAAAAGACTTTAGATTGGAATTTCATTCGTTTTGGTAATGACTCTTAATTTTCAAAAAATCAATTTTTGTTTAAATTTCTGCTATTAGGTTTTTTCTGTCGAGTGTAAATTATTTTTTTAATTTAGTTTTCAAAATTTTTCTTTTTCATTTAAGATAAACATTATACATCTAGTTAAATGCTTTGCTACGAGATAAAATCTTATATTAGACTCTTTTTATAGACCAGTTGAATGTGAATTGATTAAGCTAACCTACCCCCAAATTTTAAACAAAAAGAGACAATTAAATAATTATCTTACTACTTATAATTTTATTTTTAGTCTTTTCTTGACTCGTGTTAACTAAAAGCCAATAATTAGTAGTGGTTGGCTAAATGTGCAAGTTTTGAGCGCTTACCAAAATGTGTTTTATTTTTGTTTTTTATATTCAATGTGAATATTTTTTTAAAAAATGTAAAAAATTATAATAATAATAATAAAGGCTATGATGTGCTAGGCACATGAAATGAGGGATTAGCATCATCATAATAGCTTGTTAAAATTCGTTTTATCAATTTTGTTTTTAAATTGATTAACAGTATTTGAGTTTATAATATCTTCATCTAATTGATTCCAAACATTTACAACTCTATTACTGAAAAAATTATATACATATATTTTCTAGATATATATACTTAGATATATACTTTCTTGGTTGTTCTTGAAGACTAAGGGAGTATGCCAGTCAATTTTTTCTAATCCTTTTACAATTTTAAACATTTCAATCAAATCTCCTCTTATTCTTTTTGTTTCTAAAGTAGTCAAGTTCAGTGCAGCCAATCTGTCATTGTATTTCAATTTTTTTAATTCTGGAACCAGTTTGGTAGCTCTCCTATGAACTGACTCTAATACTTTTATATCTTTCTTAAGATGAGGACTCCAAACTTGTACTCCATACTCTAAATGAGGCCTAACAAAAGCTTTATATAGTCTGGTTACTGTTTCCTTATTTTGAAATTTAATTGTTCTTCTAATTGAGCCCAAAATATAATTAGCTCTATTAGCAGCTGCATTTACTTGGTTGCGGTATTGTAAAATTCAAACAAAAAGAACAAAACTTTTTCCTTTTTTGATAAATTAAAATTTACTAAAATAAAATACATTCAAAAAAATACTGCAATTTAGTGCAACAAACTTTGTTGCACCTTTTTTTAACCAAAAATAAAAAAATATATTTTCTTTTTTTTAGATAAACCAAATGAATAATCAATTTAAATCTTATTGATGTTTTATTTTTTGTCTTTTATTTACATCAGAAAAATTATTTTAGGTAAAAAGGTGCAACAAAGTTTGTTGCACTAAATTGCAGTATTTTTTTAAATATATTTTATTTTAGTAAATTTTAATTTATCAAAAAAGGAAAAAGTTTTGTTCTTTTTGTTTGAATTTTACAATACCGCAACCAAGTAAATGCAGCTGCTAATAGAGCTAATTATATTTTGGGCTCAATTAGAAGAACAATTAAATTTCAAAATAAGGAAACAGTAACCAGACTATATAAAGCTTTTGTTAGGCCTCATTTAGAGTATGGAGTACAAGTTTGGAGTCCTCATCTTAAGAAAGATATAAAAGTATTAGAGTCAGTTCATAGGAGAGCTACCAAACTGGTTCCAGAATTAAAAAAATTGAAATACAATGACAGATTGGCTGCACTGAACTTGACTACTTTAGAAACAAAAAGAATAAGAGGAGATTTGATTGAAATGTTTAAAATTGTAAAAGGATTAGAAAAAATTGACTGGCATACTCCCTTAGTCTTCAAGAACAACCAAGAAAGTATATATCTAAGTATATATATCTAGAAAATATATGTATATAATTTTTTCAGTAATAGAGTTGTAAATGTTTGGAATCAATTAGATGAAGATATTATAAACTCAAATACTGTTAATCAATTTAAAAACAAAATTGATAAAACGAATTTTAACAAGCTATTATGATGATGCTAATCCCTCATTTCATGTGCCTAGCACATCATAGCCTTTATTATTATTATTATAATTTTTTACATTTTTTAAAAAAATATTCACATTGAATATAAAAAACAAAAATAAAACACATTTTGGTAAGCGCTCAAAACTTGCACATTTAGCCAACCACTACTAATTATTGGCTTTTAGTTAACACGAGTCAAGAAAAGACTAAAAATAAAATTATAAGTAGTAAGATAATTATTTAATTGTCTCTTTTTGTTTAAAATTTGGGGGTAGGTTAGCTTAATCAATTCACATTCAACTGGTCTATAAAAAGAGTCTAATATAAGATTTTATCTCGTAGCAAAGCATTTAACTAGATGTATAATGTTTATCTTAAATGAAAAAGAAAAATTTTGAAAACTAAATTAAAAAAATAATTTACACTCGACAGAAAAAACCTAATAGCAGAAATTTAAACAAAAATTGATTTTTTGAAAATTAAGAGTCATTACCAAAACGAATGAAATTCCAATCTAAAGTCTTTTGAGAACAATTTTACTAAAGGTAAATTTTTAAAGAATTCTAATCATAGAAACGGTCTATTAAACACAATCTAAGGCTTTATAAACAACAAAATCTCAAAAGTATTTTACAATTGAAAATATTCTTTTAAAATAAAATGAAATTTTTTTTAATCATTGCTTTAATTTTCAAAAGCAAATTGCTCGAGTGTTTTTCAAAAGATAGTCAACATTCGGTCATAATAGAAGATTTAAAATTGTTAAAAAAAACAGGATTTGGATTATTTCCGGATGAATATTTTAGACCTTTTTGAATTTGGAAAAAACTTCAGTGGTATTTATATAAAAAGTGATGAATACATTGCTCCATCAGCGTCTCATTACTTAAATGGAAAATTGAGAAGCATCTCATTTGAACAAAATAAAGATCATCAAATTTATCATGATAAAAATTCTAAAAGCTTTGCCACTGTTTACTTTAAAGAAGAGAATTTTAAAATAGTTATAAAAAATTTTATTCCTTTTTTTCTAAATTATTAATTAATTTTTTTTTTTTTTGATTAGTATGCCAGATTTTTTGATAATCAATCAAATCTTAATTTTGATCTGATTCCTTATTTAAAAGCAAAGGAGGGAAAGAACTCTCATTTATTTATTAAAAGGTTGGATGATAATATAAAAAGAAGCTTATTTAATGGAAAAAAGTTGTTTATATAAAATTAAGTGATTTTATTTTTAATTTTTCTTCTTCTTTTAAGAGTATATTTGACAAATGACCAATTGTATGCGCCAGGCAGCATGGTCAACTTGAAAGAGTTTAAAAATTTGGAGTATTATCAGACTTTGTTTTTATTTTAAATAGAATTTTATTGCTTTTTTTACAATTAAGAAATTATCAATTGGTTAAGCAAGCTCAAGGTCAAAAGCCTGTTATTTTGGACGTTGAAACTCTTCTTATTTTGGACCCTTCGGTCTATAAAAATCACAAAGCATTTTTGAATTCAACTAATGAGGCGGAAATATTTGAGCATATGAGGCGCTATTATTCACACGTTTTTAATGGAGTAAATCTAAAAACTTTAACTTTTTTTTTCTTTCTAAATATTGTATTTTGTTCTAGGTAAATCAAAAGTATCAGAACTCTTTTAAAAATGATCCTGATTTAAAAATTAACATCATTCTAGTGCATATATTGATTATGACTGTAAGTTTAATTTTAATACAGTCCTATGTATAAATTAATTAATGTCAAAAAAAAAAAAAAATTTCAAAATATAAAAAAATCAATTATATTTATTATAGAGTATAAGAAAT
Source organism: Brachionus sp. 'Tiscar' (assembly GCA_006352455.1). Classification (NCBI taxonomy): domain Eukaryota; kingdom Metazoa; phylum Rotifera; class Eurotatoria; order Ploima; family Brachionidae; genus Brachionus; species Brachionus sp. 'Tiscar'. Next base: position 16,131 of record VANL01000623.1, read on the forward strand.
TCTAGAGATAACTTTGAGACTGGCCGTATTTGTAAAGAAATACAGATGTCAAAAATAATTGAATTTTTTGAGTCTTCTTGTAATTATTATACATTACACATGCATTTACATAAGGAAAATAATTATTGTAGAAGCAGTTTTTATTTTTCCGAGTAAAGATACATCGAGTACCCAACTCTATTGTGTAAATGTTCTGGATAGTTTTTTACTGATTATTTTAAAACTTTCAAAAGTATTCTAATCTTTGTAGAATTTGTATACTTTTCCTTTACCAAGCTTATTTTTAACAACAATTTCTTTTTCGTCATCTTGGGTATCGTCTATTAAATTTTCCAATAATACTTTCTCTCAGAGAGTATTTTCTTGATCCAAACTCATTTTGACGTTTTTTAATTTCGATTAAACAAATTATCAAAAAAAAACTTTTTTATATAAATTTTTTAGGCTAAAAATTAATAAATCAGATGTATTTTTAATTAATTAGAGAGATTTTAATCAATTAAAATAGAACAAAAAAAAATTTACGATTTACTTTTTTTCACCACTCTTCTGGTACAACTTTTTGTTTAAAAAAAAAAATAAAATAAATAATAATATAAGACTTGGTTCATTAAAATTGCTCCTATAGAAAATAAAAGCCTTTATAGAATTACAAAAAAATGTTGAGAAAAATTTCTAGTATGTTGTCTTTTATGGTACTTTTGTCAGATTATTCCTGACCACCCTTGACTATATGTACTTTATGCACTTTAAACCATATGAACCCATGTAATTAATTTCTAGTATGTTATCTTTTATAGTACTTTTGTCAGATTATTCCTGGCTACCTTAGACTTTTATTTACTTAATCATTTTAATCATGAATTTCTTGAGCCTTTTTAATTAATTTAGTGAATTTTTTATATAAATTTTCTATCTTTAATAACTCGGAATTTACCTAATATTTTGGTATTGAAATAAAAAAATAATTTACCTCACCTTACCCGAACCCTAAACTACAATTAAATCCAATTTTGTTAAAATAAAGCTAACCCTTAAATTAACCCTTATTTAACTTGTTTCTTCATTAGTCAATTTTTCAATAAATTCAATAAAAGTCTTGGTTTGTTACAAAATATTATTTACTAAATATAAGATTTTACAAATTTAAAAAATTAAAACATAGGACACATAAAGTACATAAAAGAAACATAATATATACAGCACTCAAAAGTTACATACTAGATATTTATGACGTCATTGGCAATAGATGAAAAATTAAAAAAAATAAATAAACATTTTTAAAAATCATTATTTAAAATTTTATATTAAACTTCAATATGGCTTTAATATGTTAAAAATTTTAGAATTCAAGTGATGCTACTTGGACGGATGTAAAAATAGTTGGTGATTCGAAAATAAAAGAGTATCTAGGAAAAGAAGTTATTTTACCAAAAACACTTGATGAATTACACAAATTTGTTGAAAGACAAAAATTTAAATTTGAATTTGATCATGTTGTTGGCTTGTGTGAGTAAGAAAATGAGAGTTAATAAAAAAATAATTATTTTAATAATTTGTTTCCTTTGTTTTCTTTAAAAAAAAAGCAAAGATTTGTGGATAGAAGATGATACAGAGCCGGATGAAATTCGTAGTAGTCTTCTAGGCTTAGCATGGATGTCACAAGTTTGCAATACTTCTCTTAAATATTCAGTAGCTGAAGACAACATTGGTTTTGCCAATCTTTATGTATTTAAAAAAAATACATTTTTTTGTTAGTTTAATGCTTTTTTTTTTCTTTTTTCTAGATAATTGCTCATGAAATTGGTCACAATCTAGGCTCTGCTCATGATGGCAAACAAGATTATAACTTTTGTCTGGCGGATGATGATTACATTATGAGTCCTGTTGCCAGCTATGAAAAAATAACCAACAAACAATTATTTTCTTTTTGTTCTATTTCGTTTTTTAAACAAGCTCTTTTGTTAGATGATGGGTTAGAAGAAAATCTATTAATTTTGTTTAAAGTGGTTAAATATGTTTTTATCTATTAAAAGTTCTGATCGATCATCATGTTTGTTGAATAGAGCAAAAATGCCCAGTTTTGTTAAGAGTGCAAATTATGAACAAACTGGTCAAATATGGTCCCTCGATCAGCAATGTAAGATTCAATATGGACCTAATTCTATAGTTTGTCAGGTGACATTTTATTTTTAAGAATATTATACAGTAGTGATTTGATATAAGGATTCATGGTAAATTTACGTAATTTTACGTAAAAAATTGTAATTTTATTATTTTTTACCTAAAATTATGTAAACTCCAATATTGCCAAAAAAATCTCAAATTTTGCTGTTTTTCATAAAATATTAATTTCTGAAAATTTTTTTTTTTTTATCTAATTTTTTACCATTTTTTATGTAAAAATTTGTAAAATCGAAAATTTTACAGGTAAATTATGGTAAAAAAAAAGAAAAGAATTTTAAAAACCAAAAATTTTATATAATTTTATATCATAACACATTTACTATTTGAATTTTGGCTTTATTCAAATTAAAACAGAATTTAAATGTTTGCGTATTATATCCTTCTATTCTTTTTTTACCATATTTTACCAAAATTTACCTGTAAAATTTTGGATTTAAATTTGAATAAAGCTTTTTAAATCTATTAATGAATTCTGCATTGTATACAGATTTATTGGTGAATTTGACTTAGCTTTTAAGGGTATTGTGAATTTCAGAAACAAAAGTAACATAAATTTTAGCTTTTTTGATTTATTAAAATTTACTAAAATAAAATTTCTTTAAAAAAATACTGCAACTAAGTTCAACAAAAAACTTTGTTGCATCTTTTTTACCTAAAATAAAACTTAATTTTTTCTCTTTTAGATAAGCAAAATCAATAATCGATTTAAAATTTACTAATGTTTTATTTTTTGTCTTTACATCAGAATAATTATTTTATATAAATAAGATGCAATTAAGTTTGTTGCACTTAATTGCAGTATTTTTTTAAATAAATTTTATTTTAGTAAATTTTAAATAAATCAAAAAAGCTAAAATTTTTGTTATTTTTGTTTCTGAAATTCACAATACCCTTATAAGTTACATTAAGATAATGATCTTAAACATAAATCTAATATATTTCGAAATTTTCTTTATCATAACTAACAGTATTAACTGAGTATTTAATAGAAATTTAGTTTTTAAAAAATTATTCTACATATTAATTCAAAAATGAAATCGCCTCCAAATTCACCTGATTTAAACCCCAAAGAGATGGAATGGCATATAATGAAAAATTTCATAATCGAAAAAGAACCTAGAAATGAAGATGATGTTTTGAAATACATTTTTGAATTTCAAAAAACTCTCACACTCTCATACTTAAAAAATGATAAAAAATTAGACTAAAAAACATCAGAATCGAATTTTTTTAACAAAATTTTTTTTGAAAAACAGCAAAATTTAATGTAAAATTTAGTTAATTTGCCATTTTTTACAATTCTTGTTTTACGTAAAAAATGGTAAAATCACAACTAACGTAATTACTCGAGTTTTTTGACATCACTAAAACAAAAAATCATCGAATTAAAGAAGATTATTAAAATAATTCTCATGCAAAACTTTGTTAATCTCAACTTACAAGAATTAACATAAAGTAAAAACCTTATATTTTCTTGTTTTGTGACATGTCACTTTAGTAGGATATCCTACAATAATTAGGCTTTGTGAATTTTGGAACAAAAAAACAAGAACAAAAATTTTAAAATGTAATAACTTTTTTTCCTTGGGTCTAAAGCTGGTTATACAAAATGTATCATGTGATACATAGCATGTATCATCGATATTTGATTTTTGCAAAAACTATGCAAATCTGCAAAATAGTATATGCATTAAAAAATTATTAAAATCTAACTGCAGAGATTATGCAAAGATTAAATATTTGGTGATACATGCTATGCATCAAAAGATACATTTTGTAGTACTAGTTTTAGACCAAAGGAAAAAAAGCTATTACAATTTAAAACTTTTGTTCTTGTTTTTTTGTTCCAAAATTCACAAAGCCCAATAATTACGTTATTACGTAAATTTACAATGAATCCTTATATCAAATCACCACTGTAAAAATTAAAAAAATAATATTTAAAAAATAAAAAAAAAAGAATACTACATTGCAAGCATTATCCTGTTCTCAATTGTTTTGTGAAATTATTGGACTTGATGGAATATGTGCTAGTCAAGTACCTGCAGTTGAAGGATCTTATTGTGGAGAAAATAAAGTTCAATTAAGTCTAATTTCTATTTGTTAATTTTGTTTACTTTTTGTTTTAGCTTTGTCGCAAAGGTGTTTGTACAAGTTTTTCCACCACGAATTCACTCTCAAAATTAAGCCATAATTTTGTTTTACTTTTAATTTCATTATTTTTTATTTTTTGTCTTTTAAATTAGCTAAAATTAGTTTTAAAAAAAATTCTTAATTAAAGAAAAAATCTAAAAATTTTAGCTCAAATTAAATTTTCTAAACATATTTCAAAAGTTTTAAAAAAAAATAAAATAAAATCGCTTTTAATTTTACTTGTTTTTAAAAATATTGGTATTCTTGATCTATATCTTAAATTAAATAACTATTTGGTTTAGCCTTTTCCAATCCAATTTCAATTAAAACATTCGATTTTATCTCCTCTCACTATATACTCAAACAATATTTCTTTGATTGCATTTAAAAAAAAATTAATTTCAAGAAATCAATTTTTGAGTTAAACCTGATTTAATTAATAGATGATAAAATGCGTATTTAAAAAAAACAGAAATTGGAAGTAATTTCATAAATCGATTTTAGAATTTAATTGCTTTAAACATGAATGTGTTCAATTGTATCTATAGAAATCTAAAATTAATTTTTGAATATTAATTATATATATATTTTATATATTGGTATTTCTCTTTCATACAATTATATCGAAATAATGACGTTTACGTGTACGCGTATGTGTACTTTACACTGATATGTGCCCTTTTTTGAACTAACTAACTAACAAATAAATTCCGATATTTACATGTACACGTACACGTTTCTTATTGAAAAATCTTATATTTTTAATATCCGAACAAAAAAAAATATAAAATTTATGTTTCAAAAATTTTAATCAAAATTTCAATGAATTTAGTTATGTTATTTTTTCAATTATTTAAATTAAAAATTTAAATTTTGTTAAGGTTTCAATTTTAGAAAAACTTATTTTTGAAGAAAAAAAAACAATAAATTCGATTGAGCATTATTATTACGATTTGAATTTCTTGTTCGTCTTGGTGGCATAATTTAATTAATTTTCCTAAACAAAAAGAAAAAAAATGAAATTGAAATTGTTTTTTTTTCTTCAAAAATAAATTTTTCTAAAATTGAAACCTTAACAAAAAATTGCGTATTAAAAAAAACAGAAAGCGGAAGTAATTCCATAAATCATTTAAGAATTTGATTGCTTTCAAACATGAATGTAACTATAGAAATCTAAAATTAATTTTTGAATTTTGACTATATATATAATAAAACAAATATTTTCTCATTTAATATTATTTCAATTTTCTTTTAGATAAATATCAAATTTTTCAAAAAAAATATAAATATTGCTGTGTGTAAGGGGATTTAGCAAAGGTTCATTTTTAAAAAGAACGAAATTTGTACAGAGATAATTTTAATGTTTAAAATTAAAAAACATTGGCTAATGGGTCAAAGGAAGTCATACTTCTAAGCCTCTTAATTTGTATCATTTTCATTTGGCACATTTATTGCATATTTTCCTCACTCTTTAATTTCTTCACCACCTTTTTTACACGACCTGACCTTCAAAAGATTTCTCTAAAATATTTTTTTTTAATGGTTATTCTAAAAAATTCAAATGAAAAAAACTAAAGAGTTAAAATCAAAAATTTAACTTTTTAGTCATTATTTTAAAATTTAATTTAGATAATAATGAACAATATTATTTTTGGAAGGAATTTTCATTCAAGTTTTAATTTTAACCAATCTCTATCGACACAAATAAGTTATGAAGATGTCAATAAAATGAGACATTTTTTACAAAGGAAAAAATATTTAAGTATTTATGAAAAAGTTGTCAATGAAAATGAAACATTATTCCGAGAAATTAAAATGTCACTTGAAAAATGCTCAATTTTTGAAAAAATTGAGAGAATTTTTAGATTACAGAAAGTAAAACGAGTCTTTTTAATGAATTCATTAGGCGATAGAATAAATGAAACTTTGAGTATGGAAGACCAATTTGATTTCGATTCTTTATTAATTCCACAATGGAATGAATTATCAGATTGGAAAGAAAGTGCAAATTCTTCTATTCAAGATTGCCGAGAAACAAGTTTAGAAACCATCCCTACAAAACCAAATAAAACAACATTTATTCAGCAAAATTTATTTTATAGTGATTATAATAATATCATTGAGTCTGATATTGAATTTATAAATTATCTAAAACAAATAAGAAATCAATTTAGTAACTATCAGGCTGAATCCAAAAATTATGTAGAATTTTTTCAAACATTAAAGAACAAAATTAACTCAGATTCAGAAGAGGTTCAAAAAGAATTGAATCAAATTTTTCTTCATCTTTTACTTTTGGTTTTAAAAATTTTAGAAATTGAACCAGAAAAAATAATTAAAAATAAAAAGAATAAAAAATCAAATATTTTTAATAATGCTGGATTTGGTTATTTGGTTAATGATAAACAAGCTAAAAAAACACAAATATTAGATAATATCGAGTTTTCAAGAAAACTCTATGTACCAGAGTTTAATACAAATATTATTTCTATTCGTTTTAATGAAATTTTAAAATCAAATGCAAGTTTAGAATTAAATGAAAGTGAAAAAATAAATTGTACACATTGTAGTAGTTATTTTTACGAGTTTTTTTCTAAAAATAATTTACAAAATGTTTGGACCTGTCGATTTTGTTCAAAGGACAATGCACTTTCAAATTCTAATTTAGAAAACAAAAGTCTAATGGATGTCAGATATACTAAAAGCCAAGCTTTAGAAGAAAGTCTTAAGCCACATAGACCACAAAGTAAAATATTTGTTCTTTGCATTGATATATCTGGAAGCATGTCTGGACAAAGAATTAATATTGTAAAGCAAGTAAGTATTAAAGCAATTGAAGAAATTTGTGATAATTCTCCTGAGAATAAAGTGGCTCTAGTTACTTTTCAAAATAGTTCTAATTACTACGGAGATGGTAATTCAAACGCATTTAATGTAAATCATAAATCCGAAGATTTAAATAATCCGAGAGTTATTAGTGAATTAAGTGATAGATCTGTTAGACTTAGACCTATTCGGGATTCATTTTCTGATTTAAAAAATAAAATAACTAATTTAGAAGCAGGGGGTGGCACCAAAATAAACTCAGCATTAATTGAATCAGTTTTATTGGCATCAGCCGAAACGAATTCAGAAGTTTTACTTTGTACAGATGGAGAAGCAGAGGACGCAAATGAAAATCTATATAAAGAAATAGCAAATTTTTGCAAAAGATCAGGATTTATAAAAATAAATGTGATTACCTTTGAAGATAGTTGTAGATTAGAGTCATTAGGTATTCTGGCTAGTGAAACAAATGGTTTATTAGATAAATCATCAGATCATAGTAAAATTATCAAATCTTTTTTGGAGACTGCAAAGAAATTCATTGCTACAGAAAAAAGTCAAAAAATAAAATTGACTGTCTTAGCAGAGAAAAATATTTATTTAGATGATTTAAATAGTAACAAATATGAAAATGATAAAATTAATTCAAATGAACAAGAAATTTTGATGAAATTTGAACCACAAGAGATCAACAATAATGTCCCCAATGAGCTTCACTTTCAATTTTTAATTGAAACAAATAATTCAATTAGAGTTATAACAAAAAAATTGAAAAATGAAACCAAATCAAATGAGAAGTTAATTCATGCATATTCAATTAGAAAATTGACCAAATTGGTTGCAAATAATAAATCTGATGCGATAGTTTATGCAGATAAATTTAAAGAACATTTAAAATCAACTAATTACAAATCAGTAAAAGCTGAACATATAATTACTCAAGTAAAAAATAATGAAAAGAATACAAAAAAAGATGATGAATTTTTTCTGTTAATTCACCAGAATATGAATATTAAGTCAGATGAAATTGAATTGATAAGAACTAAAGCTCCAAAAATTGACAACAAATTTCTGAATGAATTTGAAAATGATGATAAATTTAAAAAATATAAAAATGAAATTGATGAGATATTTAATGATCTTAACTTGAAACAATTTGGAATTGAGCATAGAATTAGTATTTTAAAATTGCTTTTATCAACAGAATTACTTGAGAAATCAATGATAATTGTAAACTTTTTAAACAAAGATTTTAAAACAAACAAACAGATTGAACAGGAGTTCGCTAATTTTGAAAAAATAGAAGATATTTTTAAAATGATGAAAAGTCAAATAAAACACATTATTTCACAGAATAGAAATTTAATACAAAAGAATTTTGAAATCAAACATTTTTCAAATTTAATTGATAAAATTAATCAATCTGTAGACTCATTTAATAAAACTGAATTAATTAAATCTGCTGAAATTTTTAAAGACTTGAGACTTAATTTAATAGATTTTACAATTGATTATAGATTCTATGATTTTAATTATGAAGAAATGGATAAATATCAAGCCAAAGGAAAATTCAATGAAAATCAAGTTGCTAATTTAAAAGCAGGTGGTGCAACCGAAATAAACTCAGCATTAATTGAATCAGTTTTATTGGCACCAGCCGAAACGAATTCAAAAGTTTTGCTTTTTACAGATGACAAAAATAAAACAGCTCCGAGGGTTCCAGTTCCTAATGAAGTCTTCAGTCTGAAGCCACCACACCGAAATTCACCACAAAATATTATAATTTAAATTGCCTTTAGATGATGTTAGTATATGTTTAGATTTAGTTTTGAGTTTAGTTTAAAAATAAAAGATAATTAAAAGTTTTTCGCATCTTCGAAAAGGATCTATTATTTTCTTTGTTCCTAAAAATTTTAAAATTACAATAATTAAGATAATAGTTTTGAAATAGATGCAGCTTCGCTGCTGAAATGGTAAAACATGCGCCCCGTACTACAAAGACATTCGTAAGATTTTCTCCCCCCTTGCGGGAATCGAACCTTCGACCCTCTGCTTGCATGACTAACACGCAAACCACTCGGCTATACGGGCTCATTATTAAATTCGCCACATTTTATACAATTTAAATGTATAAAATGTGGCAAATTTTATCACTAAAAACTTGGTTCAACATTTAATTTGATTCAACATTTAAAATTCCAACACCCCGAATTATCAAATGAATGAAGTCGATAGGGAAATTGATATCTTGATCCCATAAGTCAGAAGTTTTTTGGATTTAGAAGTTGGAAATGATGATGAAGGAGATATTGATGACGATGAAGATGATCATAATGAAGCAGTTAATAGTGAAGATGAATATTTAAACGACGATGTAAGTAGAGTTAGACGATCCACAATTTTGTTTTACAATTTTAGTGCAAGAAAAGCAAAATTGAAATGCGAAAATGGAACCAGGTGGTCCTCATCATACCTGATGCTAGCCTCATTTTTTAATGTTTTTGAAAAAAATGCCTTCAATCAAGACAATCAAAGCCCAAAAAATAAAAATAAAATTGTACGTTTTCTTAAAATTTTACACCCTTTGTACATGTTTACATTGCTATCACAGTAAAAAAGATTGGCATATGGGGATCTAGTCCGAACTCTTATCGTGATTTTACATTCACCTTAAAATGCGAATTTACAAATTGGAGATGGAAAGAAACTAATTGAAGAGGTTCTTATATCGATTAAAAATCGAATCAATTTCGAATTGGAATCCAAAATTTATATCTTAGCAGCTTTTTTCAGTACCTCAAAATCGGATCTATGGTTTAATCAAAATTACGCTCGGCAATACAAAGAAAAAGCCTTAGACTCATTTACTGAAACAGCCCTTTTTACTCTTCGAGGCTCCCTATTTTAAGCTCATTAGCGAAAAAATCGTTTTCAATTCGAGCCTCTTCTACATTTGTGTAAAAGATATTTTAGTATTTGTGGAGTTGTCAGCTGTGGTAACACCACAGCTGAAAACTCTCTGGGATTAACTCCACCACAGATGAGTTCACCACAGATACTCATCGGTTTATTTATTTATTATGTATGTGAGCGTTAAGTAACTTATGATATTTATATATTTTATTTTTGTACTTTTATTCTTGCATATTCGAGTGGTGGGGAGCACGCTCGAGAAAATAAAGATTTTTGGCTTAAGCTGAAAAATAAAGTTTTTGAAAAGAGAAAAAAAGCTTTTTCTTGAACTGGACCCGATAGCAACTTCACATCAGCAATAAAAGAAATCAAAATAAAAATTTTTAAAACTTTATTTGTAAAATATATTAAAAGTAAATGTGGATTTATTCTAAAGAACCTAACTAAAAATACTCTTAATATCACAATTAATTTTTTTTTCAATTAAATTACTTTATTATTTAAAAAAAATTATTTATTTAAGCATCGAGAAATTATAAAAAATAATTAATAAATAAATTTATTTTATTTAGTTTAGTTTTGTTAATTTATCTCTAATTCTCGATTCAAGCTTTGTTTTTCCACGTCACCGTATGTAAATAATTTTTTTGACATTTTTGTACTGGTAAAATTAATTTTAAAATAGCATATAATGTTACTTTAGTAGTGCCACACATACATTTTTTAAGTGTTTAAGTGTTTGAACCAAGTGTTACCCTTAAATTCTTCAAGTGTTCAAGTTTGAGTGTAGAGTGTAAGTGTAACACTCACACTCACATTCAAATTCCTGATCTGAGACCCAAAAAGAATTCGATTTGTTTTTCTGGGTCAAGGTTGCATTGGAACATTTCGTATTTATGCCTCCTGTTGCCGGGGAGGTTGACTGGATCTCTTTGACATAGTTGTGGGAATTGAGCTGGATAAAAGAAAACAAAACTTTTCTATTCAAAAAA
>VANL01000624.1:0-27178 GCA_006352455.1 Brachionus sp. 'Tiscar'
ATCATTTAACTATCCAAAATTCTTTTCAAATTAATGGAAAGTTTTTATATTTGATTAAATTTAAAAATTTATTTTTCTGATAAAACTATTTATTTAAAGATCTTAAAAGACAGTAACAATACTATAATTCAAAAGATTAATGAAATTTTTCATTACATTATTCATTCATTTTTTTTAAATAAATTAGCGAAAATCTATAATTTTTTGTTTTATTTAATAACCTATTAAAATTATTTCTTAAATTTTAATTATTTTGAATTTTAAGAGACCACTAAATTAGCGATCTGTTTTTAAAATGCCTTCAGTAAATTTTGGAAAACTTAAATATCTAAAAAATACGAAAAAAAAACACTTAGTGCAGTGTTAAACAAAAGATTGAATACAGTGGATTGACACTCAAAAGCCACGGTTTATTTTGGTACATAAGATCAAGATACATATCGATTTTTGGCAATTTTTTTCTATTTATTTCCTTAAAAAATTTAAAATATAATAATAATTAAGATGTGCCAATATAAAACCGGGCTTTTTAGTGTTAAGAAAAAAGTTTTATAAATGACAATTTTTTTTTTTTATTTAATTACAAATAGCCATTTAGGTCGGCTGCTTGGAGATCGCACGCTCCCTTTTTAGCAAATTAAGCGCTGTACAAAAATAATTAAACTAAAAACTTTAATAATACATTATCTAATGTTGCAACTATTTCTTTTTATACATTTAGCAGACTAAACAACTGACATTCTTATTAATAATTTATTTTAATTTATAATTAAACTATTTTTACCAATTCATTAATATTAAAATAAACTAGCTAAGCGTTTTTAATATTTTAAAGTTTTTAATAATTAAATAATTTAAAAATTTAATTAATAAAAATAAAAATCTTTAGAATGGAAAGCGAATACGCCAATTTGTTAAGTGATGAAAAAAAAAATTTAATTGACAATTTTATTCAATTTCATAAAAAAGTAACCTTAAAAAAAATTAATAAAAATTTAATTTAAATTAGATAATAATAGAACAACTCAAACTTAGTTCTTATAACATCTGGAGGAACCACTGTTCCGCTGGAAAAAAACACAGTGCGTTTTATAGACAATTTTAGCATTGGTACCAGAGGTTCCGCTTCTGCTGAATATTTTATTCAAAAGTCCTATGCAGTTTTATTTTTATATCGAAGAAGATCTTTGAAACCATTTGAAAGAAAGTTTCACAATGTTAATATTTTGGAATTAATAAGCAAAAATCAATCAAAGAACGAAACAGATTCATTTAAAGTCAATAATTCTTTAATTAATTTTAGTTTTGAAAACTTGCTAACTTGCTATAATAATGCCAAGAGGGAAAATTTGCTTTTATGTTTGGATTATATAACTCTTTTAGAGTATTTTGCGTTATTGGACTACTGTTGTAGAGCAGTAAATTGTCTTGAAAAAAACTGCCTCATTTATTTGGCAGCAGCGGTGAGTGATTTTTATCTGCCTTTGAATGAAATGTCTGAGCACAAAATTCAGTCAAATGACGAAAATCTCGTTTTGGACTTAAAACCTGTACCGAAATTAGTTGGTAGACTTAAAAGTGAATGGTGTCCCAAAGCTTATGTGGTTACTTTTAAACTAGAGACTGATCCAAGCTTATTGATGACCAAGGCTAAAAAATCAATTGAAAAATATAATCATAATTGTGTAATTGGAAACATTCTTGAAGAACGAAAAAACAGTGTTCTTATTTTGCAATCAAATGGAAACAACACAAATATTATTTTGAATGATAAAAATAGTGAAATCGAAGAAATGATTATTGATCATTTATGCATTCAACATTCTTTATATAAAAATTAAGAAGCAAATTTTTAATAAAAATTAATCGATATTTGAATCGATTTTATCAGATTTTTTTGAAATAATTTATTTTGAAAATGGCCTTTAAATGAATTTAAACCAAACTATTCAATTAAAAAAAAAAAAATTTGAATATTTTTTTTCTCAATGTGTGCAGAGCAGACATTAGTCTTTCATGCGAACATAGTGAACACACTCATTTATTTAAAGATATAAAAAAAATTTAAATATAAATCGAAATGTTTTAATTTATAAATTTATATAAATAGGATAAAAATAAAAAAAGAAGAAACAAAAGGAGAGAGAAAGGTGATCTCTTTGTCTAAATAGAGTTCAATTTAAGTCAAAATCATTTAGTGTAAAAGAGTTGATAAATTTAAAAAAAAAAGAAAGAAAATGTTAATTCACCAAAAGAATTGAGCACTAGACTTCCTGGAGTATAAAGTTAATTGCATTTTCTTGGATTATATGGCTTGCTAAGAGATTCGTTCATTATAAATTGAGTTTTAAGTGGAAGAGGCGATTCTGGGTTCTTTTTTTTAACAGCAAAGCTTAACGATCAGCCTATGTTGAAATCCGTAAAAATTAATAAAAACGCTTTTAGTAAAATTTAATATATTATCTATTATAACACCTTAAAGTTTGAATTGAGGTACAACCTCAATTTAGAATGATTTAAAAGAAAATGATGCTGGTATTTCTATTTTTTTTTGTTATGGATAATCATTATTTTATTTTTGTCCCAGTTGATATCGAGACGATTAAACGAGCACCATTTGTAGACTAGTTATAAGCAATTTTTTAAGTTGACTATCAAATAATTTAAATTTGAACTACAGAAATTGATACAGTCTATCCTCGATTTTGTGACACGTCTGCGTCAAAAGAAAAACGTGTCACAAAATCAAAAAGTCAAAAATTCGATTTTGTGACATTCTTGTCACAAATTTAAATATAAATAAAAAGTGTATTAAAAAATTTTATTTACAATTTAATCTTTAAATCAAAACTAATTTTTTTAAATAATATAATCAAAAAAACAATTTCTTTTGGACCATGTTAATTTGCCTATCAAATATTTTATTTTCCAAATTCCTAATTATTTTGAGCATATCACTGGTTTTTTCCTTAGTACCTCCTTGAGCAGCAAAAAGTTTCAACGTGTCTATACATTCAAGTGCCATTATTTTTTTAACAGGTTTAACTTCAATTTCCATATCATCAACCAAGTCTTCTGAATCATTTGAGTTAGACTCTTCATTATGATTTAAATTATCAGTGATCATTTCATTTAATGATTTACTAGTGCATAAATTGTTATCAACATTAACAAAGTCTTCTAAACTTTCTCCGTTAAGATCGAGCAATTTTTTATTAAAAATATCATGTCGCAAAATCAAAATAATTTATAATGACTTTATATAGAGACGAATTCTATATAGAGACGAATTTTTGTCTTTTTTTGATGTCACAAAATCAAAATGTCACAAAATAAAATGTAACAAAATCGAATTAAGTTAACATGGAAATCATAATACCTATTGTGCGTTATTCAAAAATCCTGCTACAAAATCAAATTGTCTCAAAATACTGGCATGAAAATACAATTTTATTTGTGCTCAAGAATAATCTTTTCAAAAATTTTTGATATTAGCGGTAGAACGGAATTCTCCTGTAGTTGTTGATGATTTCGATTAGACCTTTATTTTTGTAGATAGCTGTAACAATCGCGCATTTCCACTCATCAGGAACTCTGCAATAAGTGATACAATCATTGATAAGTTCAGTTTACACTGGATCAAAGAAAATATTTTCATTTTCTATAAATTTTTGTGAAGTTGGCACGATAGTACGGATAAAAAAATTTGGAGGCATTTAATAAAAATAATAAAAGTTAAAGAATGTTTCTTTTTGACAAAAATATTTAAGATTAGCTAAAAATTTATTTATCAATATTAAATAGCTACTTTGTTACATACATATTTACATTTTTTGTTGTATTTTTATATTGGAAGACCCGGGGTTAAAAAATAAACTTTAATTTTGATTTTAACTTAAATTAAATTTTTAGATAACAGTTTTAGACATTAAATAACAGCTTACACAAATAATTTAAATTATATTAAAACAAATTATAAAATTAAATTGAAAAAAATATAAAATTTAATTCAATAATATAAAGTGTTCAAAAGAAGGAAGTAGTTGTAAAAAAAAATCTGCGTGCCAAATAAAACAAAAGCAAAAAGATGTTTTGAAATAAAAAATTCAAAAAATTTTACAAATTTCTAAATTTTTTTCAAATAATTTATTTTATTTATAAGAATTTCTAAATTTGAGAATTTCTAATTTTTTTCTAAAATATTTTGGATTGACAATTTTAGCAATATTTTTCTGAAATTTTGAAAATTTAATACTAAATTATTCAATCAATTTAATTTGAGTAAGAATAAGACAAAAAATGTAAATTTTTATGTAAAAAGTTTGTTTTTTAAAAACGATTAAAAATTTTATAGTGAACGATAAAATATTATAATTTCAAAAATTTTAACTAAATAATCATAAAATGGATAGACTAAAAGATTTTTTTGTAGACATCATTGAAAGGTCCAGAGCTAAAATTGTGATGGTTTTAGAACTTCTAATCGATTTAATTGTCGTAATAATCAATCAACTCAAGTCAATTATTGAAAAATTATTCAAAGTTATTGAAATTTTTTCAAAATCGATTGGTACAATATTTGGCTGTTTTTTCATCATGCTTACTATCGAATTGTTAAAATTGGATCTAAATCGATTTTTGACTGCATTTATAGGATTTGTGATTGCTTTAATCGACACAATTTTGTTCAATGGTCGTTCTGTTTTTTATGTTAATTTAATGATTGGTTCATCATCTTGTTTGGCGTTCAAAGAAACAATTCCATTTGTAATCAAAAAAATAAAGAAAGCTTATGATATTCAAGACTAATTAAATCCAATATTAACCAAATTTCTCATATTTTTTTTTAAATGTTGAACTTGCAGGCAGATCCGGTAATCCGTACGCAAAAGAAGTTGACTTGGTTGCTGTCATAAGGTCGCAAGCTATTTCGGCATCAATCAATTCTGTTCCTAATGGAGAAACCGATTTCGCAAAGTTATTGGAAACGCATATGGGCATTCCAGGTTAAAGAGTTAAAAAGGCGAAGCGAATCAGCAAAAGAGTGAGCGGTCCAGAAATTTTAGGATGTGATCCAGTTCTGGTTGTGGTTGAGATGGAATCAATTAATGCAAAAACGGAAATGCTGCGAATAACAAAAACGCTTTTAAATGGCCGTACACTAAAGTTCAAAACATGCCAGGACGGAAAAAAACTCAATGAAACATTTCTTAATGATTTTATCCATCCTTTATCCTCACTTAAACATTCCTTCTATAACATCATACGTTTCGATAGAGAAAATGAAGAAGGTGGAGGTATTCTCGTCTATGTTCGATGCGAATAGACTATAAGGAAAAAAAAAATTTTACCATCAATTAAAAGTATTTATCTCCAAATTTATTTTAAAAAAATATGCTTAATTTTCTCTCATGCTATAGAGCCCCAAAACGATATTTAAATGATAGTGATTATCGAGATAAACTTGGAAATTTTAAAGTAGAATCCTAACCCCATTCACACATTAAATAATTGCCCCATCTTACTATATGTTTTTTCCTTTTTATTAAGATTTAAACGTTTTATTAATTAAAAATTATTGATTTGAGAATTAAATCTAATTGTACAATAATTGATATTAAAATATAAAGTAAGAATTGTCATTTATGAAAAAAAAATAACTTAATGAGAAATTCCTTTTATTTTTCATTACATTAATACAGAGTTGTTTAAAAGTCGCAAGTCTCAAGTTTAGTCCAAGTCCGGACTTAATTTTTTTTTATTAAAAAGTCCGAGTCAAAGACTTTAATTTTAATTAATAAATATTTAATGTATAAATTTTTAATGTTTGAAAAAAAATTCCTCTCAATATTTATTTAGATTTTGTTTTTGAGAGTAGTTAACATAAATATCTAATTAAAGATATACAGATAATATTCTAAAAAAACAAAAACATGATAATTAAAAAAATTGAAAAAAAATATTTTTCAAGCATTTTTTTTTAAATATCTTTAAAAAATTTTTTATTGATTTATTTATATAATTTTATTTATGCGATCCTTAATAGTTTTTATGGTTGCCAAGAAAAGTAGGACTTTAGAAAAAAATTTAGAAAAAAAAGTCCGGACTTAGACTTTTTTTTAATGACTTATGAGACTTTTAAACAATTCTGCATTAATAAAAAAAAGTTGTTTAAACATATCTGGACTTATTTCAAAAGTTCCACATAGGAAAAAACTAAAATACTTTTCTAATATTCACATCCACTATGAAATAGAAATTTTTCCCTTATTTAGTAAACTTGTTGTTTTCTTGAATATAAAGCTCTTTTAAAGTTTGGCTTTTTTACAAAAACCAATTTCTTTTTTCTTTTTCTGTCTATCTGTTTAAAATTATGCTTTGGATGCAGTGAAGAAGAATCATGAATATTAAAGTTACCAAAAATATCTTTAATAATTGTCCTTAAGTTAAATACAACTCCAGTCTGACAAAAAAAAATGGATCGAGTCAGACCCGATTCAGTATATTTTGTACATCTCTGTTTTTTTGCCTATGTCTTCTACATTTTTTTGATGTTTTATTTTATTAAATAATTTCAAAAAGTTAACTGATTTTACTTCTAATTAAAAATAACGTGATTTCAAAAAGTTAATGGGTTTCAGCATTTTTATTTTACACATTGTGATTTAACTATTCCACTATCACTCAAATTTTTACCTATGTAAACTTTTGGATTATCGAAAATTTTAGTATGATTTGAGAGTATTTTAAAAAATTTTAATAATTAAAATTAAATAAATGAAGTGTTAATCAGCCGACAACGATAAGGTCACAAGCCTGTTGATTAACCTTGAAATTGAAAAATATTTTTTTTATCAATTAATTAATTTTATTTAAATGCTTGCTTAACTATTTGGTTCAAAATTAATATAGAAAAAAATCTTAATGAAAATTTATTTATTAAAATCATTTAGAAAAATTTAATTATGAAAATTATTATTTTAGGCAATTAAGAATTTATATTTAAAATAATCATAAACAATAAAAATAAAAAACATGAATGTTTAACAATATTGAAAAAAAAGTATACTGTAAATTAATTGATCAGTATAGTCTAAATGATTATTAAAGTCTGTGTGAGACCATTATAAATTTAATATAAAAAAAATCAAGTTTAAAATATTAAACATCATTTGATGCTATGTGATATAAAAAAATACAACATATTTAGGATTATAAAATAAGTAAAAAAAAGAAAAAAAATTCTTAAAAAGCATAAAACTTTACAATATCATGACGAATTTACACAAATGTGTTTTGTTTATATTTTTTTTAATTATTTAATAAAAGAAATTTTTTAAACGGCTAAGCTAAGATGACCTTCTAAAAATCAATAACAATTAAACATCTATTGGGTTCAACTGAGCCATGGTGGTGTATTGGGTTTGCTGTGTGTCCATTTGATCGTTCATACCATTCAATGGATTTCGATTTCGCGCCAAATTTTGTACAGTTGTGTACTGTAAATGCTGTAGTGAATTGGTTAAACCATTTGGCGTAGAATTATAGTTTTGCTGGGGTGTGACAGTGTAGGACAATGAAGTCATGTTCTTTTGATTTAGAGGCGTATTTGAACCCTGAATAATTCTGGTGCTTGAGCCCATATATTCTTTTTGTTGTTGCATTGCATGTTGTGGTTGTTGTTGATTTTTAGTCGGTTGATGAAGAGTCGCATCATACGGCGGTGGCGACTCCAATGGGTTTTGCTGTAGATAAAACAAAAATTAATTAATTTAAATTAGTCAATTAATTTTTTTAAATTTAGCAAAGAAATAAACAAAATAAAAAACACAAAACAAAATTAAGCAAGTGATTGACACAAAGACAAAGATAGCACAAATAGCTTGTGATTTAGAGCTGTGAGTTTTTTTTTTTTTTTTAAATTAAAAGTAAAAAGTTTTTCTTATTTAGTTTAATCCAACTTTTTGCTTTGCTTAACACGGTAAGACCATTCGATCTGCAATTTTGCTTCGAATTAAAATATTAAAAAATTTACATTTGTATAGGAGCCAGTCTCGAAAAAGCCCGGATTATTGTACGACTTGGTCAAATTTTGAGAGCTACCCGAGCTCGAAAAGTCTATTTGATTGCCGCCAAATTGATTTCGCTGCTGGTTAGCCGCTGCAGCAGCTGCATGAGCAATGGCCGCATATGACTGCGCTGTTGAATTTGGCACCATCATACCGGGCACCATTTTTTGACCCGACGTTCCGTTCGATTGAGATTGTTTGCTTGAATTATTTGTGGTCAAGCTAGTTCTCGAACTCAAGTGAGGATTACCATCATTTATATCGATGTCTAATCTGTTGGATTAAGTGAAAATATTAATTTAAAATAAGCAAGATTAATTAATTTTAAAATAAAAAAAAAAAAAAAAAGAGCATAAAGCAGAGCACACGATACAGCAAGATTTAAAATTAGTGCAAAAACATTTAAAAAAATAATAATAATACATTGAGGAGATTAGTTAAAAAGTTTAGGTGATGGTAAAACTCTAATGCCGCCAGTTATACTACCTAAACTAGAGGATCCTAATTCTTCTTGTTGTTTTCGTATCAATTTAGCCGTATTGCTCAAATTTGAGTCTTTGGCAGCAGCGTCTTTGATACGCGCTTCAGCAGTCGATGGCGAGTAGAAACCACTGCTACTAGTGCCAGGAATGACTCGGTATGAAGTAGCATTTATGTTCGGATTCGAATGGGAGAACACAAAGTCTGTGGCCGAGCTAGTCAGCTCGCTTATTCGCTTTGGCGATATTTCGCCCATTGAATGCTTGATCTCGAGTATTGGCAACTCGGACTTGGCATCGTGGGCTTCATCGGTGCTCATACTCTCATTATTCACATTAATCTTTTTGTCTGCTAAAGTAGATGACTCATCGAATCCATTTGCATATTCATTACATTCATCGACAACATTAATACTACTATTATTATCATGCTTATTTTTACCACTATTTTTTTTACTATTAAGAAATCAAATTAACAGATATTAAACATTAATAATAAATTTAATTATTAAAAGCTGTCCTATCCTAACTATCATGCTCTTTGATATTGTTTTTAATAAAAAAAAAAATATATACAAAAAATAACTTACTCTTTGGCTTTTTCTATTTCTAATTTGAATTAAAAAAAATAAAATAATTAGTTAAATTATTAAATTTAAAAAAATGCTCTTATTACCATCTTTGGAGCCAGAGCTTTTTGCTCGACGAATAATGAGAAGAACTATAAGAGCTATGATTATCAATGCGACAACACCTCCAATCACTCCACCGATTATTGCTCCTGTATTCGATTTGGACTCTTGAATTGGAAAATTTTTATTAATTTTTTTCTACAATTAAATCTAATTAAGAATTTCTAATTTTTATATTCTAATAATATTTATCAACTATTAAAAAATGTCTATGAAAGAGAGGACTCTGAAACTAAAACATGTCAATTATAAAATATATACATTAAAATATGCACTGTGAATTAAAAAACAAAACACAGTTGACAAAAATTTTTTCTTTTCTAAACTAAATTTAAAAATAAAAGTGCTGAAAATCCATGTTTATTTGTCATTAAAAGTTTTTTGTTTTAAAATTCACAATTTTAATTTAAACTAAAAAATAAAATATCAATTCTAATTTATTTATTACTTTTATCAATTGTATTCAACTTATTGCCTAATGTGATTGCTACAATTCAAAAACACAAATAGAATTAATTAGAGAATTTTAAAAATAATAATATTTTACACTCTTTATTATTAATAGATTTATTTCGATTAAAATTATTAATTGAGACAATTTTCTTCTTCAACAAAAAACAAAATTTTTTAAATTAAAATTTTCTCTTTTCCTTTCTTTATAAATTCATAAATGAACATATTTTTATTATTAAATTAATAGATAATCTTCACATATAAAACAAATTTAATATACTTAATAAAGTAGCTGATAGATACGGTTGGCAAAAGCAAAATAAAAACAAAATAATTTTTAACGAAAGGTTTAAAGAACAATTGACTTTGAAAAAAGACTTTTCACTCATGGCTTTTTAGAATTTTCAAAATGATCTTTATTTGTTTCAACAAGCAATAAAAAAAAAAAACGAAGATTTTTTTTTGTTTAATGAGACTATCGAACAAACAATACCAAGCATTTTGTGAAATTAAAGAAAGCTATTTTTGAAAATTTACGTTTTAGCAAAAAAATTGTCATCAATATTAAACCTAAAAAACAAAAAAAGGAAAATACTTGAACTTCTTACTCGAACAGTAACATTTTAAAATTTAAAAAAATTTAGACTAGAAATTAAAATATTACAAACCTTTTTTTGAGCTGACTGGTGGAGCTTAAAAAAAACAAAAAATAATAGAAATAAATTTTAGAAAAAAAAAATGTTTAAAAACATACCAATAACTTTTAAGTTGAATGTGATTATATCTGACATTTTGTTTATGAGTCCTTCAGTTTTTGCTCTACACTCAAATTGATAGAATCCAATTTCTAAATCTTTCGGAATGGGAAAATCTTTTTTTAAAGGACTAAATTCTGAAGGACTTAGGGTCAATCGTTTCGAAGAACTATCAGTTTCATTGTACATTACATTTTTCAGTCTCCATTCATATATCGGTGCCGGATTACTCTCAAATGGACATGTAAAATAGGCTGATACTGATTGTCCAGCAATCAAAGTCTTATTAAATTGCTGATTGGCACTTTGTGTATACACAGGCTCATAGTGAACATCAATTTTGTTTATCAAACTTTCCAACACATCTAATCTTTGCATTTCAACGGGAACTGACTGATTTACTTGTTTCAATTCACATTTATAATTTTTGCCAATGTCTTCTTTTGCGAAAATTCTGTCACATTTTTTACTCAATTTAAACAAAAATATATCAATCTTTGAGCTTTTATTTAGATACAAATGCATGTCTGATTGAGCTATTTGTTCTACTGTAGTTTCGCCAGAGCATTCGTCAAACTGATTCATGTCAGACCAAATGACTAATTCCGCAGCTGGAGTGTAGATGCTGTTTTGTGCCACAACAAGTGAACATTCAAGTGTTATTTTTTTCTCTGATACAACAGTTATCAATCGATTAGATTCGTTATTGTCACAATCGGCTGAATGGCATTTCATTTTTAATTGATCTATGTAGGCAGATATGTTAAAGTTGACAAAAACATTGTTAATGGCGGATTCAACTTGAGCTTGATACGAATAGGTGCCAAGATAATCAATGCCAAAATTGGCAACAGTTAGTGTATTGCATTCTTGTTCGGTAGGTGAGCACATAAATTGAGATCTAATGGTAGAGTTGCGAATGGCTGGCCTAACCACATTGAATATTGTCAAACTGTCTAAGTTTGTTGTATCCTGAGAGATGCTCTCACTTTTGTACTGGCCAAATATCCAAAAAATTACGTTCCAGTTTTTGACTGTTTTTAAAGTTAGAGGTCTGTCCATTTTTACTAAAAGATTCAGATAATGTTCAATGAAGCCCGGCTTGCGTGCATCGTTTTGCACAATGCCTGCCGCAGTCGGAAAATTGACGGCCTCATTAGCCTGACAATAAATGCTGCTCGCACATAAAATCGTGATAACAAGCGAGTAAAGTCTCATTTTTTTTTATAAAGTATTTCAAATAGAATTTAAATTATTACTATTTGCTAAAACAAAACTTAGCCAATTTAAATTAAATCTAAAAAAAAATGCTAATTGTTGAGTAATGATAAATTTGATGATAAGATTAAAGTAAATTAGTAATTGGTGATGTTAATTTAATTGCAAAAGCTCACAAAAATTTGAAAAGTTTTCATGAAAAAATAAGATTTTCAATGTGCTTTTTTTTTATCAACTATTTCTTAGGATTTTAATTTAGTTTTTATTTTTTCATCATATTACACAATTATTTTGACTTCAACTTACAGCTGTGATTTTAATTTTTATGAACTAAACAACTACAACAACAAAAGTTACTAATATATATTTTTTTTAGATTACTAAAACTTTAACTTGCGCCAGTTATTTTTCATTTAAGGCGAATAATGTTTCAAGTCAAAATGGGCGATACGTGATTTTTTTTGGAAAAAAAGCTGGGCGTAATGAATAAGATTCAGCTCAAAGGGATAAATTAGATAAACAATAAGGGGGAAAAATTCATATTTAAACAATTGGTTTTTTTCTTTCTTAATCTATTTTCCTAAATATTTAATTAATACTATTCATTTTAAATAATTTGGTCTAAATCATATAAACTATTTAAGAGCACATATTGAACATATAAACAACCAAAATATCCTATTGTACTGTCATTTTAAAATTTATTGAATAGTTTTAAGCAATCTTAAGAGTTCTTAGTTTATAGGTGTGTGTTACCAAGACCTAGCCTATTATTGAACTTTTTTTTTCAATTGTTTGATTTTTGTAAAAACTAACTTAACTTTTTTTTAATTTTTACTAAAAATCTTTTAAGCTTCGTTTTTTATAAAAAAAATACCTCTTTTTTTAAATTAATAATTAAAAAAAAATACCTAAATTTTATCTTTAATGATTATTTTTCATTATTAAGTTGAATTTTTTCCAAAATAAAAATTTATTCATAAACCGGCTTATAGTTAACAATTCAGAAATATTTCCAAAAAAAAATCATCAATTTTAAGGAAATTCATCTGCCATTTTCTCCACAACCCTGAACCTTTTTGTTAAATTTTAATTTATTGCTCTATATTTCTTTCTCAAAAAACTTTAATAAATAAATAAATCAAAAAATTATTCTTTCTGATGATTTGAAAAAAAAATATATGTTTTTACAAATGCTTTTCATTAAAAAAATAGGAGACTAGTTCTGACTGGAGATAATAAAAATTACGGCTTAGATGATCAATTCGATGCAGTCAGCTCTGTGTCAAATTGGAGCCTTGGCTCAAAAAGATACTATGAAAGTAGATAATCGCCCCCTATGCTTCACAAGGGTTGAACAAGGCTAAAAAAATTAAATTCTAAAAAATCACTTTAAAAATCTATTCAAATAAAAAAAATTAATAAAATTTTTTCTTTATTTGACAGAGCTCTAGCTCAAAAAAAATAAATTTCCATTTGAAAAAAGCTCAAGAATATATCAACGTAAAATTTTTAAATATTAGAATTAAATAAAATTACCTATTAGCAGAATTAGCTAATTTATTGAATTATTCAGCTTGAATTAACCATTTTAAATTTCTAGATCTATTTATATGCCTCTAAATCAAATTTAAATAAATTGTACAATAAATACTTTAAATTCTATCATTAATCTAGTCCTTGATTAAGTTGCTCATGAACCTCATGAACAATTACGAATATTTGTCTAAGGACTCTACTCTAAGATTTTGAAGAGCTTTGATAATCATGGCTTTCTTTGTTTTTTTTTCATGAGCCGTTTTTTTTTTTACTTAATTTTGTCGGTCTAATCTATGTCAAAAGTTTAACCTGTGTCGTGTTTAACTTTGTTGAAAAAAAGTATATGAGATATACTCTAAAATGTCATATGAATTGAAGTTTATAGAAATCTAATAAATAATCTCGAAGGTCATTGAATCTGTACTAAAACTCGGAAAGTAATTTTACGTGCGAGGTCATATTTGGATAATCAAAATTCGCGATGACCAAAATTTTGTCTTATTGGAATTTTAATTTGCGTCTTGTTTTTTTAACCCAAAAAAGTAAAAAAAAATATGTCCTGTATAAATAATTAATTTATTTTAAATTTTATAGGCAATTTATTTTTAACCCAGTCTTTGTTACTATTATTTAAAAGCCTACCAGTAGAGGTTTATTTGTAAATTAATTTGATTTATTTTCAAAAAAAAAATTGAACTTTTTTTCTAAATTTTCCTGTTAATTATAATCAAAAATTAATAACTTAACTGTCATCAATTTTCGTATGAAATTTTTTTATCTCATTGTTTTTAAAATGGGTCAATCGTGATTTTGCTAAATGCCAAATGTTTGTGCTTAGTTCTCGTCTCGCAAAAAAAAAAATTAAACCACTTAATTTTAATAAAATATTTAAAAGAAAAATAAACTTTTTTAGTCACTGTAACTTTAATCTTGCTTGATTTAATTAAATTTTTTAATTAGTTTTTATTTTACTCCAATTAATTAATAAAATATTTAGAAATAAATTTGAAAATAAAATTTTTGAACCAAATCTTAGGCTTGTGAAATTTTTTTTTTTCAAATACTTTAATCATATTATTTTCTGTTAAATAAAATAAAAAGGAAAAAAAAAACAATCTACAGATTCCCCATTCAGACTATTATAAAATATTCTAAAGGACTTTAGAGTCATTTAAAATTTAGTTTTAAATTTATATCAAGGCACTTGAGAAAAATTTATAATAAAGACTTAAACAAATAATTTGCGATACGATCTTTTATCTTAAGGTAAACAAATTTGTGGAAAGAAACGAAACAATGCTTTGTTCAAACTTGTTCCATCTACTAGTTATGTAGACACTAATCCTAGGAATCTTAATGGAAAATAATGAGCTAAAAAACACACAAATTTTTCATCAATCAATTACAAGGGTCAGTTGAAAAAAATCTCTATTCATTAAAGAACACTAATCCTAATTTAGCTTTAAATAGACTTAAGTAAGAATGTCTTTACTGACCTTATCAAAATAAAAATTCCAAGCTTAGTGTCCATTATTAGCCAATATACCGAATATTCTAAATTTTGTTGCTTTTTAGATAAGATAAGTTAAGTTTCCACAAGAGTATTTTTTTTTGGTTAAATTAAAATTTATTAATCTCATTAGTAATAAAAAAATAATGACTATTTTGTAAAATATATGGTATATTTGTATATCCAAAATTCCATTAAAACAAAAACCTATTAAGAAAATACTGAAAACACCAGTTCGAATTGTTTATTTAACTAAAGCCATACAAAATGGACCAATTTTTAATTAAACCTTTTTTTTTTTTAAAAAAAAGTAAATTTATAACTAAATTAAAAATAAAAAAATTCTAAGCCTCATCGTTGAATAACCACTTTAAATCTTCTTGTTAATATTTTTTTTTCTTTTGTTTATAAAAAGATTCAATTCTTTTTTTCTAGTATTCAATTTAAATTCTAAAATAACAAATTTAGCTATGATGAAAAAAAGATTAGACTTTTTATTATTTTTCGATTAGCTTGATAATACTTTTAATAAGTTTTCATCACAAATTATTTATCATAAACCCTTTTTTCTACTTGATTTTAATCGAAATTTCCGAATAAGCAATAGAGATCTCAGATTATTGTCTAATAAAGATTTATTTTTGATAATAAAAAAATTATTACTAAAACTGATGTTATTAGCTTGGTCATCATGTTTTAAACTAGTACAAGGGCTTAAATCTAAATCAAGCTTTGTAATACAACTTCCATGTAAGCAATTTTAATATTGAAAATATTTGAATAAATCCAACTTGATAGCTTATTTTACGCTTGGACAAAACGAACTAATAGATCACAAATGTAGATAAGCAAAATGTGAAAATCTTGAAATCATAACAAATTATTTTTAGATATCAATCTTTTGCATATGTTCAAATCTAATATGTTGACAGCAATTCAACCATGATTTTGGCCGAAAAATGAATAAATTTCTTATCAAAAACCAAATTTATATCCATGCAAAATGTGATTTTTTGTTGTTGGCCAAAAGGTCAATTGAATTTATTCTTAAAATAGACCATTTTTTAGGAAGTGGGAAGAGATTTAGCTTGCATGGTATTTAAAACATATGTAGTTAAAAAAAAATTTTATTTTCTAAAATTCATAGCTAAATGGCTTATTAAATTTCTTGCCTACTATCGATCATTTTTTAAAAATTAATTATTTTCAGAATGGCTTAATTGTTTTAGTCTGAATTGGATTTTGTGAATTTTTCAAACGGAACCCAATTTCTGATAAGTTAAAACAAATAAACACAAGAATTTGAATTTTTCTTGCATTGTTCATTCTTATTTCCCTTTGAAACTTGGATACAAAACTTGAATATTTTTTCAATTGAAAGTTAAAATTATCGAAAAGAAAGGAAAAAACTCTATGCAGGCTTATATAGTTTGAATTAATATAAAAACACATTATTATTTAATTATTGTGCTCTAAGGTTAGAAAAAAAGTTCTAGCATGTATTTAATAAATTTTGGTTAACTGGCAAAAATACTTGAGCTGTTACCAAAGCAATTAAGAAAGAAAAAATTTAAATTTCATTAGAAAAAATGCTGAGAAAAAAAAATTAACGTAAAATTTTTGTATCGAAATTTTGAAAAAACAAACATTCACACAAAAAGAAAAAAAAAAAACTATTTTCTTTTTATTGAAGTAATTTCGGCCTAAAAAAAAAGAAAAAAGCAAAAATCGTCTAAGAATTTATAGCCGATAATTTCTATTCTTAGTAAAGTTTTTATTTTTAAAGCGTAATTTCTATAATTACTAAAAACTATTTTACGAATGATATTTTGTTCCTTTGCTAAAAAAATTTAATTGATTACCAAAAAAAAAAAAAAAACAGTTTCTTTCAATAAAATTAAAAACAATATTTTTCTTTAGTTTTATTTATCTAATAGGCAAAAATAATTGATTAATAGTTTTTTCTAGTTTTTATTTGTTTGTTCCCGATGATATCAATTTAAAATTAAGTTCAATTTAAAATGAATTTTTAGTTTAAAATTGAAAAAAAACCACCTAGTACTATTTTTGAAACAGTAAAAGTCTTTAATCCTTGAAAATAGGCCAAATTATTTCAAGTGAAAGCAAAATACATTTAGTTCTGACAATAATTCTCAGAACACTTAATATCCAAACAAATAAAACACACGTATTTGACCAAAAACTAATCTTTATTTGGCACAAATCGTGCGAATAATTCTGACAAAAGAGTTAATTAAGTGAATAGACTTTTGTCGAATTTGTTGAATACGAATAATTTATTTAGATTACCTTTACAATGTTCTAAATAACTAGGCTTTTATTTATTTAGAAGAGAAAAAACTTCGAACTGTTACAATTTCTTCAAATATTGACCTAAGAAAACGAGTGAAATAGCCAGCTTAATCCTCTAAACCAAATCTAAAATGACATTATTTAAATTCTCATCTTTTTGAAAATCTTATTCTATTTGCTCTCAAGTCATACGAGAAAGATTATAGAGAACAGTTGGAAGTTAATAATCTCTTGATTTATTTTATTTGAGAAGATTTTTTATTATTATTTTTATTGCAACTAAAAGAAAAAAAAATTAAATTTAAAATTCAAAAAATTTCTTAAAGAGAAAAAAAATTAAACTACTTGAATAGGTCTTGAATATCAAAATAATGAATATTGCATAATTGTATCAAGACTATATGCGAATGGCTTCAGAAACAAAAACAAAATAACAAATTTCAACAAAACGAGTACAGTTCTTATTTTTAAATTACGAAGCTCAAAAAAAGTATTCAAAAGATAGAACCTAAGATTCAAAAAAAATTATATCCTACGAACACTGTGTATTTATTGCTATTAACTTAAAAATAAATAAAGAGAACATTTTGTTTAAAAATACTTAAATATTTTTTGTCAAGTTATTTTATTTGACTGAGAACAAAATGCATTTAAGGTAATAAAAATTGATAGACTTTTTTGTTTTATCAGAAAATGCAAAAAAAAAAATTTCTTTTCGGAAAGCCAAAAAACAAAGTAAATTTTTTGAAAAAAATCGATTAAACTTAAATGATTCAAATAAATGATTAAGTTTTGGACACAAAAATTTAGTTTCTATAGCATTTTTGATTAGTAAATTTGCAATAGATTGTAATACACACAAATAATAATCAAGGAACAAAAAAAAAATGCTTTATTCAAATAGAAAAAATAATAATAAAAAAATATAAAGATCAGCAAATAGAGAAAAAAAAATAATCAAACATTTGTAGCCGATTGAGGAAGAATACTAAATAATTGATTCTTTTTTATATCGTCTAGGTATCTTGAACTGGACACCATTGTTAAATCAAACGCAAAAAAAATCAATAATTAAATATTTACTATTTTTTCTATTAATGAGAATTTATTTCACAGTCTTCTCTTTTATTTACTAGACACTACAAAGCTACTTTTGACTTTTTTTAATTTGACGCTTCAAATTCATTCCTGAATGCATAGATCGCTGTAATTTTTCATATGAACTTAAAAGCGGCGTCAAATGCCAATTTCCATCATGAGTATTTTTTTCACATTGAGCAATAGACAAAAATGGTATTTTCCTAATAATTGCGGCAAATTCTTCATTAGATCTCATCGCCTCTCCAGTAAACAAACGTGAGCATCCTTCCAAACTTGGTGCATGTGCCACCAGCATCAAATTTCCTATATTAAAATTAAAAAAAAAAAAATTTTTTTTTTCATAAATTAAAAAAATTTCTTAAAATTAAGCTTACCCTCTTGATGCAATTCAGATATTTTTTTTGTTACAAAATGAGATCTTTTATAGTAATCATGAATAGTCTCGTCTTTCTTAAGACTATCATATTTTACCATTGACTTATAAGTCATGTCAATATTGTATCCAAAATTTTTCAAATTAAATTTATCTATCCACGGATAGCTTGACGGTATGTAAAGTTGCCAGCTCATTAGCTCGAAAAGGCCTACTTCAATTCGAATTTTAATTTTATCTTTGAGACCCATGCCCTCTAGAATTTTGTCAGCTGTTTGAATTGATCTCAAAGCAGGAGAAGAATAGACATGTTTGATTTTGATTCCAGTCTTGGCCAGTTCTTCTCCATGTATTTTGGCCTGATTTAGTCCATTTTCTGTCAATGGAGGATCAAATTCAAATTCATATGGATCTTCACGGTAAATTAAATTCTGCGGCATATTTGAGTCTTTGCGCACATATTCACCATTTCGATTGAATGAGGTCTGAATCCATGACGGACCATAGTATGTGTCCATTCTTTCTCCGTGACGAATAATTAACATTTTTTGATTTTCCTTTTAAGTAGAATTTAAATTTTTAAAGCACTTTAAACTAAGCTTACTTTGGCTTCACCCAGAGTCTTGTTATCGAAATGACTTGCCAGCATCATTTTTTTGTAGTATTCCTGGGCCGATTGAATTCTCAAAGCTTGATTGAGCATTTCGTTTTGAGGTGAAAAATAGCCAAGATTTTGAACGTAATTGTTAAACATTTTTTTTTTTTTAATTTAAAATTAAATTATTAAAAATAAATCTAATTTATTTTTAGTAAAAATTAATTGTTTTTTATTTTTTATATCATCAAAAAATTAAAGTATAATATCTTTTAAATTAGTAAAATTAAAGATTGTTATCTGATGCGTGAAAACTAAATTAAAGTCTATTTTTTTTGCTAGACTTTATTTAACAAGATTTTCCCTAGCTCTAATTGAGCATTCATAGAAAAAAAGTTGTATTTTTTTTTTAAATAAAAATCAATTTTTTTGGATGTTTTTTATTTTTGTTTGCTTTTTTTTTCATCTCAAATAATATCAAACATGAAAAATCTAAGCTTTAAATGTTACAAATTTTTAAACAAAATTTAAGCGGACCTCAATTCAAATCTAAATTATAAATTTTGCTTAAAAATATACCAAACATGTTGTCTATTTTTTTCTCTTAGTAAATTTTAAATTTCCCCTTTATCTACTAAATATTTGACTTTCAAAATACCATGCTTTGGCGATCCGCAAAAAGGAAAAAAATTTAGAAAATTTCTAAATTAATCTACAACAAAGCTTCATCGTTAAAAAGTTAGCTTCAAAGCCCTAAGAAAATATTTGTCTAAAATTAAATCTAATTTTTGTGTTTCTTATATGTGAAACTTTCTTCATAGACCGATTGTATAGAAGCCTCTTTAATTGTGCCCATTCAAAATGGACAAACTAGTATTGCTCGGTGTGAATTGTTCGCCAAATGGCAATTAAATTGTAAACAATTTACAAATAAAATTACTTAATATATGATACTTTTCGTATGGTTTCATTAAATAAAATTTAAAGAATCTTAATTTTTTAAATCAAATTAAATTTTTTTTTTCAAATTTTAAAATTAAGCAAGCTTATTATTTAAATTGATAAAAAACAGAAAAATATATGTAACAATTACCAATGGTAAATAAGTAATCAAAGGTTCAAAAACTTTTAATAAGCCAAAAACTAATTTGAAAAATTTTTCATAAATTTGTCAAAAGTGCAAAACAATTTTTCTTTGTTAAACAATCAAAATTTATTTTTGTTTACATTAATAGAACTCGAAATTTTTACTACTATGACTTGATGAAAAAATTAAATATTACAAAAAAATTTTGACGATAAATAAAATAGAATTTTTTTGACTTGAAAAAAATTTATTCAAAATTTTTCGAATGATTATAGCTGAATTTTAATACCTTATATAATAAATATGTAATTTGCCAAATAAACTATTTTTATTTTACCATTTTATACGCTAACATCTTTACTAACATTTTTAATGGCCATAACCAAGCTATTTGAAATTTTTCCTTGAAATTTTAAATAAAATATTTA
The DNA here is from genome assembly GCA_006352455.1 of Brachionus sp. 'Tiscar'. Classification (NCBI taxonomy): domain Eukaryota; kingdom Metazoa; phylum Rotifera; class Eurotatoria; order Ploima; family Brachionidae; genus Brachionus; species Brachionus sp. 'Tiscar'. The sequence goes on from VANL01000624.1 coordinate 20,613, forward strand.
AATAAATTCTGATTATTTTGAGGATTTTTTTCTCATTCAGAAAATTTTCAAAAATTTGATAATTTGGAATAGAATTTGCTTAATCTAAATTTTCATTAGTTTCATTAGAAATGATCTCCATAAATTTAAATTTTTAAAAAATTTCTCCCAACTTTTTGATTATCAAAGTTTCAGCTAAACAATTTTTTTTAATTTAGAAAAGCTAGACAGCTCAGAATATATCAAATGGCCATTAAATAAAAATATATTTAATAAAATAATGTATATCAATATAATAAATATTTATAGTTATATTAAATATGTACTCGTTTAAAGTATGCATCTATGAGGAAATTTTTCTTCAACTTTTTTTGACTATATTGGAGATTAATTATTTTAAATTTATACATTTAAACATATCCAAACAATCCAAGAATATTTATTAATTTTATTTGCTTAGAAAATTATTAATAACATTGGCCGGTTCAAATGGATCTTTTTCCTTTCATTTTACAAAACTGTTTTAAGCAAAAATTAAAAAATATTTACCAAGGTTTTAGATATTTTTGACTGTTTAAAATTGTAAAAATAATTTTATTTTATGAAATAAACTTTCATTAAGAATTTATCTTTTTATTGTAGTAATGTTTTTGATTTAAACTATTATTATCAATATTGGCTAGCTATAAAAAAGGCCGAAATAATGATTTTATGCTCATTGAATAAATTATTCTATTCATTATATAGACAAGATTTTATAGAAATTCTTGACAGATATAGTTTTGGTAGATTACAATTTGATTAAATTTTTTCATTAATTAAGAAGTATTGAATTATAATGTAGACGTGTATAGGTGCTATCGTTTTTATTAAACTAAACAATTAAAGGACATTTTGGACCTGAAAATTTAACTTCTGAATTTCATTTTTTTAAAACTAATATTTTGGTAATCAGCAAACTCAATTCAACTCAAAGTAGTTTGTAGTTTTTGCAGTCATTTTTTAATTATATCAGTAAAGTATTCTTATTAATATTCTATTTTATATTGACTAAATAAATTATATAATAAAATTTTTTTTTTAAATTGAGTCATTTGGACCGTAATTCAAGTCGATCGAATTAATTGATGAGCAGAAATTTTGAAACCCATCACTGCTTCAAATACAAATTGAACAAAAATTCGTCCTTTTATAGTAAATTTAAATCTTTTTATATCAATTCTTTAAATTTGAGAATTTTACAAAAAAATATATTTTTTATCTTTTGGTCAGTGGTTGGCAGTTTTCGGTCCGTGTTCAATCATTCGCCAAAAAAAATAATTTTAGTTAAAAATTTTTCAAAGCATAGAAAGAACCTCCAAAAATTTGAATGCCGGGAGGAGTCGGATATTCAGAAAAGATGACTTAGTGCATAACAGCAGAAAAGGTTTTCGGATTTTTAAAAAATAAAAGAAAAAGATATCCGATGAGACATGGGTACTAATAGCTGAAATAGTACAAATTAAAGCTAAAATGCTACAAGCCAAATCTGAACGAATCCGTGAAAAGTTAAAAACTTCATGTGAAGCGAAAAACAGGCTTGTGACGGAAGAAGCAAGGCTCGATAAAGAGACTATATAAACCAGTTTATGAGCGAAGCATAAAAAGAAAAGAACAACATTAGTGAAGGACAAATAAGGTCGAATACTGAGAACCTCGATATTGATACTGAAATGCCTAGCCATAGAGAAATAGAAGCTGGTTTGAAGGCTTTGAAGAACAGAGAAGCCTCGAGTATTGACGGAGTCATTGCAGATAATTTGAAAGCTGACGGACAGACCACAATAAGTATACTAAAAGATCTCTTCAGCAAGATTTGGCGGACAGAAAAAATACGAGAGTAGTGGTCAAAAGGCCTTGAAATGTGACAATTGGCGAGGAATAAAACTGCTTACCAATAACAAATAAGTTTTTCTGCGCCATTATCTTAATGAGAATGCTTTGGATGTTATGCTTAGAGAAGAGCAAGCAGGATTTAGACAAGAAAGAGGTTGCATAGATCAGATATTTGCTATTAGGAACATCACAAAGTCTAGAATAGAATAGTCCCTTGTATTTTAACTTCATTGACTTTAAGAAAGCCTTTGATAGCATACACATAGAAACATTATGGGTCATACTAAGATCTTACGGCCTGACACAGAAAATAATCAACTTGATTAAACTCTACTATGAATGTTGCATGATTCCGGAAAAAGGACAATCTTAGAGCTTCAAAGGGTGAGTTCTCTTCCCAACACTATTTCTAATACTGATTGACTATGTCATGAAGAAAACGACTACCAATGCGAGAGTTATACAATGAGGATTAACAACTAAGCTTGAATATTTAAACTTTGCCAATGATTTTGTGCTAATATCTAAAAAGGAAACACATATGCATATGAAGATCCAAGATTTGGTGAAAAATGCTAAATCAACTGAGCTAAATTAAGCCAAAACGAAAATTATATGTATAAAATTGGATTGCCAGATGACCATCTGAGTTGTTTAAAAGTCACAAGTCTCAAGTCAAGTCCATGTCCGGACTTTAGTTTTTTTAAATTTCAAGTCAAAATCTTTTATCTTTCAAATTTTTTTAAATTAAACTCACTCAAATAAAAAGCATCGGGAATCAATCACTCAGAATCAAGGACAAATAAATTCCTTCGGTTCAAGGTAGTTATTGTTGCGAAAAAATGATGTTTTTGTAGTCTCAGGTGGTTGTAATTGAAGCGAGGCAAGTATTGGACTATTTAAAAAAATTTTAACTTTTGCGCATTTTAAACAATTCTGATCACCATCGATGATACGCAAATTGAGGCAACAAAAAAAAAGTTCAATAAAGTATGTTGCTATATGTTATGCTATTTTTTTAGGTAAATTTTATTTCAAGAAATTTTAATTTATCAAAAAAGAAATTTTTGTGACAACAATAAGTTAGTTCATGTGGAACAAACTAATTTTGGACCAAATAAAAAAAAAAGAAAAAAAAAAAGAAAATAATTTTACATTCTGAGAATATTAATTTTATTAAATTTTACAATCGAACAAAAAGAAAAAAAAAAGAGTACTGGATCAGATTAATTAAAAAAATTAACAAAACTTAGAATAAAAAATATTTTAACTCAAGTCTTGTATTCAAAATGATTTTTTTTTTTTTATTATTGTAAATTTTATAAAATTATTTTAAACAAAAATAAATTTACACATAACATTAATTAATTTAGGGTGCATTTAAACGGACCATGTTTCAATTTTGGTTAATGTAAAGCGGCGCCAGGCGTCATTTACACAAACAAATCTGTACAACTAATTGAGCCATGTCAACCAAAACAGGGTTCATCTAGGTTTTTTCATTCTCATAATTCAAATAGTCGACTAGCTGCGAGTCTTTGATCTTAAGGCGCTTGACGGCCGGCTCGCCAAGCTCAACTAGACTAGAGCGAATCCGATTACGGCACAAATTCTTCAAACTAAACGGTTTATTAAAACATTTTTTTACATACGTATACAAATAATTTGACACCGATTGAGCACCGTCAAGTGGTTCGATTTCATCATCGAACATATACAATGTGGACAATATTTCTTTTTTTCTCATACTAAACTCATCGCTAAACAATATTATTTCAATTAGACGAATAAGTTCACTTTTTTTAATTAAACAGTCCATTTTTTGTTGATCCTGAGCGCCTAAAATAGCATACTTAATCGATATAAGTATTGAATTTTTCCAATATCCGGTTAGAATTAAATGAGTAAAAAACGGCTTGTCGTTTATGAATGACTGTTCTAAGCGACCACTAAAGTGTTTGCACATAAAAGCTGTAAATTTTAAAAAGCACAAATAATTTGCTTGATTTAGAACATAGTTCCACGGCATTGAGAACACTGCGCCCATATCGACAAGCCTCAATAGAAGAGCAAAATCAAACGAGAGTCGATTTTCTTTAAGCAAATTGACAAGTATCAAGTCAAGACAAGTTTCTTCGTTTAAATTTTTTAATTTAAGATCGCATTCTGTGTTATCAAGTAGACAAGTTATAATTGACTCGTCCAGCATTGAACATGCCAAATGCAAAGATGTGTTGCCTTTTTTGTCTGGTAGATTGGCACATGCGCCATTTTCAAGCAAAAATTCAATTATTTCCTTATTCTTGTGAGATATGGCTATGGTCAATGGAGTTATGTGCATATTGTTAAACAAATTCGGATCGGCTCCCTTTTCAATTAGTCGAACGACAATATCGAAACGATTCTTGTTGGCCGCTTCGTGCAACACGTTCATTTGATTACGGCCAATGCAATCGGCCTTGTTCTCCAGAAAAAAATCGAATAGCTCGTAATTGGCCTTGGTTAGAGCAGTGGCAAGAACTGTATGCGTATTGCAGTGTATGTTTAGATCGGCACCGGCCGATACCAGCCATTTGGCAATATCTGTCTTGTCATTGTTGGTAGCAATGTGCAGCAGAGTGTAACCGCTACGGTCCTTGATATTCACATTTTCGGACGTGACAAGTTGTTTTAGATTTTCCAAATTGTTTGTAACAATCGAGTGAAATATTTCCTCTCTGTTGCTCGATTGAGTTTTGGAGCCGAGCGTGGACATAGTCATTGAAAATAATGTGTTGCCAATTGCTATTTAGAGTAAAACTAAGTCTATGCTAGTTAAAGTCATGTTTTGTACGATTCGAATTAGAATGACAAGCTGGCCACGTTAATATATATAGATCTAATGTGTGAACGCACTGTTTGTATACTTTAATTGCTTTATAGAGGTTAAAAATGATAATTTTTTTTTTTTTTTTTTGTTGGTTATGTTGTTAAATTTTCTAGGAGAATATTACAAATATATTTATTTTAGGAGGGAAATTTTAGCGCGTGAGTTGGCGTGATTTAGACTTGTGAGCCCAGTTTAGTCTAATTATTCCTGGCTAGTGATCAAAAAATTCAATTATAACATTTAGACGCTGTTTATGTGTCTGAACTCTGCTATGCTTTGTATATGCATTGTATCCGAATAGCTGGACACATTATTCATATACTAATTATAGAAAATTAACCAAGACATATGAATGCATGAATTACATTTATTTTTTAGATTAGAATAGGATGCTAATTTTTTTAACTGTGTTTAATGAGACGACATTTTTTTTGTCTGTCACAAGAAAAATATTTTTATTTTTATAATATTAAAATTAATAAAAATCTATTTTCATTACAAATAAAATTTTCAGTTCAGATTTTTAAAAATCTGTCAAACATAATTTATTTAATTTTTGTTTAGTTTATTGAATTAATATAAATGGCACAATTGATGTCATACACCATGATCGCTGATCACAAATTTTTTTAAAGACCAAAAAATTATGATCTAAACTATTCATCATCATATAATATTTTTTACATAATATTGTGTGATCACAAATCTCTGTCCAGGTCACATAATTATTAATTAAGGATAATTAGACAATGTTAATAATGAAAAATAAGCATAATATTGATGAAAAATACTGGCTTATTGAAGTTTATGATCAAAATTTTTTGTTTACTTGGAAAATATGCATCTGCAATAAAATTTTGTTCATTTTTAATTCGATCATAAACTTCATTTTGCCAAAAGAATTAGATCTGATTAAAAATATCAAAAATTACTTAGGTACTTTATGCACTGCTTTTTCTTGTTAATGCTCAATTAAAAATTGTCGGTAGAAAAGGACCAAAAAATAGTCGAGATTTACCAACGTTTCGCTGCAAAAAATGTTACCGATAACAAAATTTATACAAAAATTTATTCGTTAATTAATAAATCAATTAAGATCACTTAAATTTTTTAAATTCAATTATGTGATCTCACATATAAATGAACACTACACCAACTCCATTGTGTAATAGCTACCTTAGAACTTCTTTTTTTCCTGAACCTCTATTTATTTAACCTTTTAACCTTTTAGTTTTTTTTTAATATAACTAATTTTTATTTTTTTCTATTTTAATCTTTTTTATTTTTATTATACTTTTACTTATTTTTTTTATTTTTATTTTGTCTTTTTAATCTGAAGGAGCTTTATCTCGGTACAGAAAACAAATAAATAAATAAATAAAACAAAGGTTTTAAGCAAATCATAATTATTATTTTACTAATATGATCAATTAAATGGTTTGCTTGATGTAAAAAGATAATTCAAGTTAATTTAATTTTATGATTTTTTTTTTTGGATTAATTTAATATTTTTTTGCTTTTAAATAAATAATAATATTTTACATATACTGAATTACTTAATATATGTATATATCGGTGTTGGGTACCGTGAGTGGGGGTCACTTGGCCGCCAAAAATGATTTAAAAATTTTAAAAATTACCACTTCAAACCTTTTAAAACATCATAAAATATTTTTTATATATTTTTTAAAAATTTTGATAATTTTAGAAAAAATTATTGCTTAGATGGTGTAATAAGTAAAGTATCTAAAAAATATATATACTTGTACAGTGGTGTTCCGGATTTAGTAATTTACGATAATTTACGTAAAAAAAAGTAAATTTACCAAATTTTACGTAAAAT
>VANL01000625.1:0-27170 GCA_006352455.1 Brachionus sp. 'Tiscar'
GACATCCAACTTAGATCATGAACCTACAGCATTTGTATATTAATATTAGAAAGATTGAAAAAGACAGTCAAGAATACATATTTTTAAATTGCCCGTTATATTGCCCAATAATGTTTAATATAAGTCAATGTTATATTGGTTTTGAAATTTTATAAACTTGAGACAATAAACAAACAAATAATGATCCAAGTGACAAGCTTTAACATCTTAAACAATGTTAAATCATGATCCAATCGATGCGATCATATAAACTTTAAGTAAATTAAAAAAGAATAATTACTAAAATTACAATAGTAAAATGGTAAAATTACACCATAAACATTAATTTTTCTACTCTAATTGTACACAAATAATCAATATATATTTTATTTTAATCATATTGCAATCACGTGGACTGAAAAGAAGGCTCTGTCATTCGGAACTGCCTTGAAAAAACTTTTCCTAAATTATTTAAAAAAAAAAATATATATATATAATAAAAATAGTATAATGTCTAAGCTTAAAGACAGTATTTTAGACAAAATTAATCAAATCAGTAAAATAATTTTAAAATTAGTCTATGATCTTTAAAATTGTCTTGCATTATATCTAAGTATGCTTAATCTCAAATTTGTAATAATTAACATATTTCGAATACTCTGTCTCCTATTCTCCAAAGAAATTAAAAAATTGGATTTTGATTAATCAATTATTTTAATTATAAAGATAAAATCTACAGTCATCGCTTGATTATGTCCAGACACAAATATATCCCATTTTGTTAATATCCCTAAAAGATCAAAGAACGGAATTACCTGTAATACATTTTAATTTTAATTTAATGCTGCTTTATTCCTATATTTTTTTGAAAAATTATTTTTCGGAGGTCAAAGAAAGTTCATGTATTTTTTATAGTTTAAAAAATGGCAGGTGTTAAACGTCAAAAAATAGATTAGTCAGATAATTAATCTATTTAAACTTTGTGAAACTTCAATTCTTATAAATTTATCGCAAGCCAAAATAAATAATTATTACCGTAGTTCCGAATGAATATCTGGTTACAAAATACACATTATATGTACAGATTAAATATTAAAATTATTAGAAGCACATTTTATTATATTTTTTTTATTGTTATTTTTTTTACTATATTAAAGTTTATTTCAAATTTAAAAAATAATTCGTTAACAAATAATAAAATTCAAGTCAATGATAATTTAGAGAAACTAAGTCATCCTGTTTTGCACTCAGTTAATTTACCAAATCAAAACCATATTTTAATTGTTACTACTAATCTAAAGCAAAAACAAATAACCCAATTTACTAAGAGCATACAATGGTCAAGATTCAAATTCAATTTTTTTATATTAAAATCGAATCATGATAGACATAATTTATTCAATAATTTAAAATTAAATAATCGATTTACGTGCTTCTACAGTTTAATCTTATTCGAATCTATAGAACTATTCGAGTCTATTAAAAATGAATATTTCATTAATTATTTGATTAAGACAGCTAATAAATTCAAAATTGGATTTGTTTTTTTGGATAGCAAACCAAATTATGATGTTAAGTATTGCAAGTTGAATCCATTTGTTGGAAAATTTTTCAAAACGACAAAGTTTAATTCGGAAGAGAATTTTTTACTAAAGAAATACTCAAATTCAGGTCATCAGTACATTGAAGAAAATATTAAGAATACTATTCCAATTTTATCATGTGATTCAAATAAGAACGCGATTCTAATGGATGATGGTTCTGGGCTAAGATATATAATAATGAAAATTAGACTTGAAAATATACTTTCTAGTTTGTTACTTGATATTTTAGAGTATTGTTCATATGAACGGTTAAGTTTGGGTCTCGAAAGAATGATTCAAATTGATATAGATGATATATTTGTTGGAGCATCAGGTTTAAGACTAAAGCCCCGTGATGTGAATGCTTTAATTGAATTTCAATATTATTTGAATGAAATTTTTTTTAAAGAAAGCATTGAAAAATTCAAATTTAATTTGGGATTTTCTGGATTTCATTTTTTATCTGGAAATGACGATGAAAATTATGGAGACCGACTTTTGATAGGTATTTTGACAAAATTGATGAAAACATGAGAAAAAAAATATTTTTTTTTTAAGAAAAAAAAAATTTGTTTAATTGGTTTGATCATACATGGTCTCATTTTAAATCTCAGCATCTTAATTTATCTCAAATGAAAGAGCAATTTTATTTTAATTTTAATTTTGCACAAGAGTTTAATTTACCAACCGACACTTTTTATTCTGTTTCACCTCATCACAGTGGAATTTATCCAACGTCGAATAAATTATTCGAGTTATGGTCCAAAATATGGATGATTAAGGTGACCAGTACTGAAGAATATCCGCATTTAAGACCATCTCATCTGAGACGAGGCTTTGTTTACAAAAATATAATGGTATTGCCTAGACAAACATGCGGTATTTTCACTCATACCAATTTTTTCAAAAGTTACCCTGGAGGAATTCAAAGCCTTCTTACCAAAATTTATGGTGGTGAGATTTTTCAAACTGTACTGTTTAATCGTATCAACATTTTTATGACACACATGACAAACTTTGCAAATGACCAACTTGGAATATATTTGTTCAAAAATCTATTCAAATTCTTTAGTCAAAAAACAAATATCAAGTTTATCTTTAAATCACCAATTAAACTGGCCAATGATTATTTTAATTTATACACGAACGAAATAGAACCAATTTGGACTAATCCATGCACTGATAAACATCACATGGCTATTTGGTCTTTCAATCTTTCTTGCATGAAATTTCCCAAATTAATTATTTTGGGACCACAAAAAACAGGTTCGCAATTTCTACTGATTCTTTTTCAAACAAAAAAAAATATCAGATTTTATTTCTAAGGTACAACAGCAATGCATCATTTTTTAAATGTTCATCCGCATTTTTCTTCCAGCCAAAATACTAGAAATCATTTCGAAGAGACACAATTTTTCGCAACAGAATATCACAATGGGATTGAATGGTAAATTTAGCAAAATTTGATAAAAATTTTCACTAAAAATTACTTTTCTCACAGGTATTTAAGTCTTTTTGACTCGAACGAATCAATTATCAATTTCGAAAAATCAGCAAATTATTTTTCTAATGTTAAAACACCTTTCAGAATTAGAAAACTATTGCCAAATGTGAAATTTATTATTATTTTTATAGATCCAATTGACAGAGCATACTCATGGTATCATCATATGAAGGCTCATAAAGATCCTGTAGCAACTCGTTATACTTTTTTCGAAATACTTACACTCTCCTCTAATAACAAGTCATCCTCGAGAATGATCAAAGCACTTAGGAAAAAATGCCTTGATCCGGGAATTTACATCAAACATTTGTTAAATTGGTTTAGATTTTTTAAGAGAAATCAATTTTTGATTGTTGACGGTGATGAATTGAAACAAAGACCTTATTCAGTCATGAATTCTATTCAACTTTATATGAACTCATCAGAGTTTTATGATTATAAAAATTTGCTAGTTTTCGATCCAAGAAAAAAATTTTATTGTCTAAAAAATCGGCATGGCAAAAAACGACGTTGTCTTGGACCCGGAAAAGGTCGAATATATAAAAAAATTGATCAAAATTCTTATTCTTATCTTAAAAATTTCTATCAAAAGTATAATATTCAATTGTTAAATTTTTTAAATAAAAATTTATTTAATTTACCAAAATGGCTTAAAAACTACATTGATTAGAATATTTTATTTTCAATTGTAAATAACTTTGAGAAAAATAATAAATAAAAATTTTTGATTTTAAAATTTTTTCTTTTTAAAAACTAAAATTTTTAAAAATTTTTAAGAATTTTTAATTTGTTAATTGATTCCTGAATGATGAATAGCTGTTTTCTAGAGATGAGACTTCTTTTTTCTCTAAAAGTCTGTTTGCGAAATCGATGACTTTATCTGGATCATATTGCCAAACACTGATTCCGTTTAGAGTAAATACTACAAGATCTAAAGCTCCATTATTACTCAGTAAACTAGTGCTTAGACCTAGAATTGAATTTTTTACTGTTATTTCTCGCTTTAGCTCATAAACGATCTTAGTTTTAATTGTTTTATGAGTTTGATCCAATTCAGACGGACAACTTTGACTAATTTGTTTGTCAGAATCATGCAACCTTTTCATAACAGGACAGTAAAAAAGTAAGGCTCGGCCAAAGGTACCTAAAATTATGGAATTAAAGCCAGTAAACGTTGCATCATATATAACAGCTGATGAAACCAAATCTAAGTGAGCTGGAACATCTATGTCTTCAAACGATTCAAAATCATCATTTTCACAAAGAACATTACTTGAAAAAAATATTTTTTCAATCATTAAAGATCTAGTTATTTTACTTAAATATCCTTGTAGGTTCAAGACTTCTTAGCATAAGCAAATTTATTGAAATTTTTTCTAAATCTAAATTAAAAAGATAGCCTTTATTTATTGTATATTTTTTTATTAACCATATACCTATTTTTGACCAGTCATCGACAGATTTAGTTGTGAAAAACTCAAGTTGTGTTATAAAAGAATCATTTTCTTGTTCCCAAAATTTCAAAATTTCTTTTTGAAAAATTAGTTTTTTCTTTTAATAGTTAAAATCAAACCATTTTTTTTGGCATCTACGTAAAAAACTCCGATCCATCCATTTTGACAACCTAAAGCAGTTAATCGTCTGTCTAAATAACAAGAGGATACATTTGTTTTGCTGCTCAAATGTTTCATATCATGACATGTCAGACTAAAATTATTAATTTCTATTTAGTAGTCTTCATTAAATCAATTACAAAGAAAAAGATACTTATCAGACAAGCAATAATTACCCAACTCGACAAACAAATTATCAATTTTTTCAATTTGGTTAAACTTTCTGTTTTTAATATCCTTTATAGAGAGAAAATTGAATTTTTGTTAGATTTTGTTGTTGTTATTTTTTACTATTTCAAAGATTAAATTTGTTTTTTGACTACAATTGAGAAAAATATATTTTTCCGGTTTTCGTGTATCATTCTTAAATAGTCTTGGTTTAAATTTAAAAATGAAAAAAATATTATGAAATTTAACTTTATGTTACTTTAAATGAGTTAATCTATGTGGCATTGTATTTAATTCAATTTCTTCACCAAAATCTGTTATGAGTTCCAGATTTTTTGTCTCAAAATCACAATAAATGTGAAGAAAATATTCGGGTTTTCGTTTCTATAATTTAAAATTCTTTATTGAAACATTAACATTAAAATACCTAAGTTTTGATTATTTAGTTGAAGGTTGAAGGCTTGTTCTTAATTTCTGTTTCTATATTGTAATTTTTATCGGATTTCACAAAACCGATTTTAAGAGATTTAGGTAGATCAAAAATTTTTAATCTTTTTAACTTAAAAAAGGCAATTTTATAGATTTTTGTCTTTGGTGAAACCAATAAAAGGTCGTTTATTAAATGAGAACTTTTAAATTGTAGCTTAAAGTCTGAGCTTTCAACAGATGGGTCGATTATTAAAGTGCAATTTTTGGAAAGTAAACTTTCAAAACTTCGGTTTATAACTATTTAGTGTCCTTTTAATACTTTTTTGAATATTTTTAAATTCAAAGTTTTTCTTAAATTTTCTTATTTTTCAACTATTTTTTTGATTATTTATTTTTCTAATTATTAAAACAAATATTCATTATATTCGGTTTTTGATTATAAAATTTTTTCTTTTTTAAATTTCAATCCGAAACTTACAAACATTGAATTTTTTAAATTAAAATTTCTTTGAATTTAAGTAAATTTTTCAAAAACTTTTTTAAATTTAATTATCGTTTAGAATTTACATGTTATATTTCATTATTAAAAAATAGCCTATTATATTTATCTATTTGTTTAATGATTAAAGTTCTTACTAAAGCAAAAGCTACTGTCAATACAGTGAAATTGTTAACGTCAAAAATGTCGATCGTTGACACAGAGGCCTCGTCTTTTAAATTAAATTTTTTAAATTAGTTTAAAATATAAAATTTTTACTTTTCAATTTTGAAAATTTGTGAATTTTCAATACAGGTTCTATGTAAACATATTCCAAATCAGTGGATGAGTAATTAGACTTGTCGTCTGTGATTATAGTCGAATTTACTATTGAGTTCTTTCTATTTTTATCATCCTCATTTGTTGTCTGAGAATTTAGTTGATTTGGATTGCTTGTATTGCTGCTTACACTGCTTCTTGGACTTATTATGCTATCTGCCCCATGGTTTTCAATACTCGATTCATCATTGTTAAAAAAACTCCCATAACAAGTTCGAAAGTAAGCTTCTTTTAAGTTGTTCTCTTTAGTAGCTACGACCACCTTTCTCTCACTTGGCCAATATTTATAAGAGTAAATTGTCAGTGAATTACATGAATTGTATGGAAAAAAATGCAGTTCGATTATATCGAATAGCCAGTAAAGTGATCTTTGGATATTTTGTGATAGACTCGCATTTTCCAAAGAAGTGGTTGATGAGGTTTTCGATTTTAGTGAATCTTCGGATATTGCTATTTCAGACATTTTATTTGATTAGATTAATTTTTATTTTAAAAAATATTCTAAAATTTTAATTATTTATTATTCAATTCATTAATTATAATTTATGCTCAAAAATAAAGAAGCAATTTATCTTCAAAAAATGTTCACAAATTAATTAAAATAAAATTTATATTTTAAACTTGCACTTTATTAAAAATAAATTCTTTTTTTAAGATTATTTTTATTTATTCTGTTAAACTATACAAAACAATAAAATTATTGAAATTGCAAACGCTGATTGGCGTCTAATAATAAATTAGCGGCATGAGAAGCAAAGCCTAGGCCTTTACCTCTGTTGAGATGAGTTGTTACGCGGGCATATTCGTATTCTTTGTCCATTGAATCAAATGCTTTTTGTTGCATTGTGTGAATATTTGTTGTAATTTTTGAGTCGTTGGACTCATCAACCGATTTTATGCCCATCAATTTCCGAAATTTTTCGGCTGTCTTTTCGTCTTGGCCCTCCACCATTGCTTTACCGACCAGTTTTGTACTTGTCTTTAAAATATTAAATTTAGATGAGAAGATTTTTTAGATTGAAATAAAATTTTATAAAATATTTAATGACTTATTATCTTTTTTGAATTACATTTTTAAAATTATGATAGTTAACTAAAAAACTTAAAATTCCAAATGGAACCTTACATAAAATTTTTTGTTTGACCGATAAATTTCTCACTTAATTTGATTCTTTAGAAATGAAATAAAAATCTAAACATAAAGTAGATCTTATGTTTTTTATTTGTTCTCTTGATTTTTTTTTCAACTAATTTGATCAGTTAAATTTAATTAAAAAAAACTTACGTTTTCATTATCCTTAGATTTTGACCACAAAAGCTTACGCTTGCGCTGTTGTTCGGCCAAAACTAAAGGATTAATATTTGATGTGTTGTAAAAAGTCGGTATTTTAACTCCAGTGATTTCTTCGGCTTTTTTCTTCAATTGTTCGGCTTGATATTTAACAACAAGATCTCTCTTATGGCGAATTTCTTTTGGTATTTCTATGCTTCTTAAAATCTCTTGGGTTTTTTGATCAACCGGATCTATGCATTCATCTTTGGGTGGTCGTTTCGACTCTCTTGGATATTCTCTGGATCGTGAGCGATCTTTAAAATGTCGACTTGAATTCCCATCTCGGTTTCTTCGAGTGTCTCTACTTCTAGATCTTTTTCTCGAATCCTTCTCACATGAAGACCGGCTACTTGAACGATTGGATCTTCTATATCTATTATCTTTATGCACATGCCTCTCTTTTCTATCTCTTTCTCTTAACTTATCTTCCTTTCTACTTCTAGACTCTCTTGATCGTTCTCTTTTCCGTCTTAGTTTGTCTTCATCCTTAAATAAACTCAATCAATTCTAACATCTAGTAAAAATTTCATTTTTTTTAAATCGAAAATAAATAGTTTTTGTAAAAATAGTTTTTTGAAAAGTCCTCATGCAGAACATAATTTACTTCTGGTTAACCATGTTGAATTGATGATTGTCCACAAATAATTCACATTTTGTCTAGATTAGAACACTTTTTTTCGATATAATAAAATATTAAATTATTGTTTGATTTTTATAATTTTTAAGCATTTTTTTTTGTTACAAAAATGCTTTTTATCTAAATATTTTGGTCAAATTTTTTCAAAAAATTCACAGACTTCATAAGCCAATTTTATTTAGAGACACTCATAAATATTTAGATTTTCTATTAATGCATTAAAATTTTTAAAAAATTCATTTTGGTCGTCTGAAATTTTTGACATACCTTGTTAAAACGTTTCAAAGACCATTTGAATCAAAATCCATGTTTCATCTATTCATCAAGGTTAAACATTCATGTTTTTTTGGTCAATTCTGAATTATTTTCATAACATGAAGAATAAAGATTAGTTAATTTTGAAAAGAATAATTTTTGATAGAAATAGAAAAATTTTCAATAGTAATTAACAAAATTATTTTTACCTTTCTATAAGTTTTTTCTTTTCTACTCAATCCATCTATTTCTTTTTCCGATCTAGTCAAAAATTAATAATATATGGTTATTTAAACATTATTTAACACCTACTTTACTCTATCGTTCCTTCGACTATTATCAATAACTTGATCATGATCAGTTTGATACTTTTTATCCATCTTTTTTTAATTTTATTTCGTTTTAGATTTATTTTACTAGTTTGGTTTTTAAAATTGAATATGCAAATTAAAATGATTTATTATATATTTATGTATAAATAAATAAATAAATTATGTACATTAAACAAAGATTATCAATTCTAGCAACGACTCAAATTTAGTCTAATTTAAAACTTATTTCTTTTGTAGAGGAAAAAGGAGATTAGAGACCTCAAAGGAAGATTATTAGATGAAAAATTAAAATTTTGTGCACAGATTTATAAATAATTACAATAAATCCCAATAAGTAATTAACGGAGTAGATTACTGGTGTACAGACAACAAAATGAAATTAAACATCAAAACATCAAATTATCTCTCATTTTCTAGAGGAGATAACTGAAGAAAAAGATTTGGGTGTTGTTGCTACAAATTATTTAAAATGGAAAAAACAATGTACTTTAGCACCAATGAAAGCTAAGCGAATAATATATCTAATTAGAACCTTAGCCGAGAATGATTAAGACATCACTAAACCTCATCTAAAGACAGACATTAAAATCCTTGAAAAGGAGAGCGACAAAACTGATTGATTCTACTAAAACGCTATGAAGACTAAAATATCGTTAACAAATGATATAAATTTTGCTTGTAGTGAAAAAAATCTACCAAGATGACTGGTCCGAGAAATAAGTAGCAGAGGCTCATGGGGATATTATTTATTAAAAAATTGTAAAATATATTAGTGAAAGCTATTAATGTGCAAACAATAAATTTATTCAAAATGGTGACTGAAAATGAAGTCCTTGGAATGGTTAGAAGCAAAGTTACAGTTAATTTGGCTTACAGTTATTTTCTTTGGGAAATAAGTCTGGGTCCGTGTTTAGTAATAACCGTTAATTTTTATGTCAACCAAATTTGCATATTTTAAATTTTTTTAAACTTTATTTTTCTAAATTCAAATTATTCAAATTAAAACGTTTATGCCCAGATTTTTTGTTGTTTTGGTATTTTAATTATCATTAAAAAAAATTGTTCTTAATTTTACTATTTTTGTCATCAAAATGCATTAAATTGATTAATTTTTTATAATATGCTTGACTGTTTAAAATAAGTTTTTCCTACTAGTTTTTATTTTTACTCGTTTAGAGTTTTTGATGCATGAGTCATTTTTTATAATTTCAAAATCAAATCTTTCGTTTTTATTTTCAAATTTAAGATGAATTAAAAAAAAACATTGATTTAAAATACTTTTGATAAAAATTCTATTTTAAGGTTATTTTAAATTTTAAAGAAATGAATTTAAAAAAAAAGATTTAAAAAAATTATCAAGCATAAATTTTTTCGTTGATGGTTTGAATAAAATTATTATCTTTAGATGAATTCAATTATATGATTATTTTTTTCTTATTTAATTAATGTATCTTTTAATCAACAACAATAAAAAAATCATTCTATTTAAAAAACGTCATTCAACTTTTTTGAATTAAAATAAGTTGTATTAACTTCGATTCGGTTGAATTTTTTATTAAAAATATTTATACGGCTTAGAAAAAAAAATTTTTCGTCGCAACATAGAAACAGTATCACATTTATTTCATAATTTCAAGAAAAAGACTCAGTATTTTAATTTTTTCCCTGATTAGGTCCATTTTTTAATAGCTTAAAAAAATTCAAGCAATATAGAAAGAACTTTCGTGCCTTTAATTTTAAATTAAAATTTATAATAGAACTAATAAATTACTAAAATTTCCATAGATTTTTTAGTGAACAAAAAAAATAACGATGACGACTACACATATTTTCTTTGATTATAATAAAATTTTTCAGCTCAGAAATTTTTTAATTATTAAAATATTATTTAGATAGAAAATAATAGAAGCAAAATTTTTCGAAAAATAACCTTCAATTTTTTTCTACAATGAGTGAAGAGGATACAAAAAATTTAATGGATGAATCAAATGAAAATGAAGCAAAAAAAGAAATAGCTAATACTTTAATAAAAAACAACAATCAAGCTGCTGAAGATGGCAAACAAATGAATGTAATAATTTGAATTAAAAACAGTATTTTGAAATTATTTCACTTGGTCAAAAAGAATTTTTTAGGTCCAATGATGAAAGAATTGGAAGATGCTATAGCCGAACAAATGAAATATTTAGACAAAATAGAACAGTAAGTAGTTTTTCGATTTTTTATTTAATGCTTGCAATGGTTGCTCTTAATAAGCTAAAATATCAATAAATTTTTATTTTAATAATTTTTAATTAATCCTTTAAGCTATTTTAATTTATCTTATTTTTGATATTTATTATTATTTATCTATTAAATTGATACAATTTTATGCAGTTGTCATATAAAATTTACAAAACTTAAAATAAATTGAATTATTTTTGTGAACTAGCTTTTTAGAAATATAAATAAAAGAGAGTACTGTTCTAATAAATAAATATGATTTTATTTTATTTAAATTTATGCTTTATTTAAAAAAGTAATAGTAGCTATTGATCAGGATGAATTTGAAGTTTTTATGTGTGATAAATTTTAAAGATTTGTTTATGTAATTTAAAACTGGTTTAAATTTATCATTAAAATTTTAAAAATTAGCAGCCCTTGAGAGCATAATTCTTTTTAAAAATTAAAAGATATTTTAAAGGGATTTACTTGGCGATTCAAAATTAGAAGAATATAATCGTTTGATAAGTCATATACCAGAGGAAATTAGAGGAAGGTACATAATAAAATGTTTATTTTTTAATCCTTATTTTTTAAATCTTAGCTCTTTAAAATTTTCTTTTCTTTAATAATTGATTCATTTTTTTTTAAAGTAAATCAATTCTCACCGTTTTAAAAAAGTTGGGTACTGTTTTAAATGAGACAGTTGAAGATGAAAATATTTCAGCAGAATTAGTTGAAAAATCTATTAAAGATTACATCGAATCAAAAAAAAATGACAAAGTAGAAATGGTAAAAACACAAGAATTGATAAGATTAGCAGGTTTTTGTAGCAATTTGTGCTCTTTTTTGCTTTGTAAATACTCTCACAAAAATACGAAAAAAATCAAATTATTCACATCTAAAATATATGATTCTGTAAATTTATGGATTTCAAAATTATTTCGGTAAGTTAAATAGACTAAAACTTTCTGATTGTATAAAATTAAATAAAATATTTGATTTTAAGATTTAAAAATTCTGCTCTTTTATTCTTTGATGATGAAACAGACGGAATAGTCCGTTTGTGCAATATGCTTATGAATTATAAGTTCAATGATTACAAAGAAAATGGATATGAGAGTATTAAAAAAAAACCTTTGATTTATATTAGCGGAGCTTCTAAATATGCCACAAAAAGCAACAGTGAGATGCTTGCTATTCAAGTATTTTTTCATCATTATCCTTTCAAATCATAAGACTAAAATTTCAAAATTTAAGATGGGTTTACCAATCAATTGCTTTAAAGTTTTGGAAGTTTCAACCAAACTTGATGACACTTTCGAAAAAATTGTAGATTTAAGAAGACTTAAAAATTTTTGAATGAATTTTTTTTTTAGGATATTAGAAAATTTGAGAATAATGTAGACGAGGATTTAAAAAATAATTTTATACCTTTTGTATTAATAACAAGTGCAGGCAATCAGCGGTCCGGACATTGTGATAATTTGAACGAATTAAATCGAATTTGTTATAAATACCGCATTTGGTTACATTTAGATGGTTTTCATTTGAGTACATTGGCTTTGTATTCGGTGCCCACTGCAGTCCAACCAATTTGGTCAGGGGATAGTGTAACTCTTGATCTAGCTACTTGGCTCGGAATACCTTGCCTTTCTTATATAGTAAAATAATTTAATTTTAATCAAAATAAAAATTGTAATTTTTATTTTCATCAAGACAATTTATCGAAATGTTGATAATTCTGGAACATTCATCAAACCATTTAATAATTACAAAACAATTCTTCAGCGATCTTTTCCATATTGGAGCATTTTACAAGCAATGGGACATGATGGCGTAATTGAAAGAATTAGATTTTCAAATGAAATGGTAATTCATTTATGCGTTAAAATGTAATCTAATTATTTTTAAATTAAGAGTAAGAATTTTAATGCAATTTTAGAAAAACAACAGCCTTGTTTAAAGGCATTGGTAATTTGTGAAAAATTTATATTGAATTTGCCGTAATTTAATTTCATAGAGCTTCTGTATAACCGAAGGTAGCCAAGCATCAACATCGTTTAACGGATTATCTGATTTGTTTGTTAAGGCGCTCAATTTTTTGGTAAAATCTTCAAATAAAATTTCCTTTAAAAACCAATTTTACCTGATTAGTTGAAAAAATGCCTAAAATATTAAAATGAATTCAGAACTAATTACTTTGTATATTTATAATCTATTTTTTTTAAAATATTTATTAAATCTGATTAAGATTGATTTGATTTGTTATTAAGAAAATAAATTCTCTTTAAGACAAGAAAGTAATCGAAAAATAACCTTAACTTTAAATTTAGACTTTTGTCGATTTGAACAATCCTGTGACTATATTTAAATGCGATCCGAAGTTTGTTGATGAAAGATTAATTTTAAAAAAAGACTTGAGTGAACCGAAGCCGAAAAGAATACTTAGTCCTCATCATCAGGAGTTTTTGGATTTGATACATGAAAATTCAAATCAGAAGGAGGAAGCTGTGGTTCACTCAGATGAAATAATTGAATATACTGATTCTTTGACAACATGGGTTAAATCAAGTTAGAAAGAAAAAAATATTTTCTAATTTTTTTTTTTAGCTCTTCGAATCAATTAATCATAAGCATAATATGGAATTTGAATTATTAAAAATTGAAAATGAGGGTGCATGCATACGTTATTGTCCAATAGACCACGTTAATGTTCTTAATACAACTAATAATGATTTGGACCAATTTTCTAATTTACTAGAGCAAATGATAGTAAATTTTTTTCTACAATTCCTAATTGATAGTTTTCAATTTCCAAAAAAAAAAGGCAATCATCGATGGATCAATTCGTTGCAGAGCTAAATTTGATCAAGAAGTAAAGATATATTCGAATCTCGTATCTGTAAAAGTGTCTAATTGGGAAGGAGTTGGCGCTGTTAGATACATACCTGATTATTTGATGCACAAGCTTGATGAAATAAAAATTTTTTTTAAAAATAAATGCGAAAATAGTGGTGATTTAGATAAAAAAGATGAAGACGAGAGCGAAATTTTTGTTAAAGAGATAAAAGAGATCAATGATTTGAATGAATTGATCATAGAAAAGCTTCAATCAGAAGATAATGCATTTTCTTCGGGAGAAGCAACCGATGGATATTTGTCTATAAAATTTGGAATGATTCAGGATATAGGCTTACTTAAAAAAATACTTGAACAAGTAATTAATACATCAAAAGAAATCGAAGAATCATCAAGGGTAAAATAAATTGTCTGAAACTTAATTAATGAAATAATTGAAATTAATTATTTTATTTAATGTAAACATTAGTTTATTGAGACCATGAGTGATTTAGTAAGACAAGGTATCGAAAAAGCTAATCAAGATTTAAAAAAAGAAACAGAACAGAAACTGGGACAAGAGGTAATTTTTTTTTAACTTATTTTTTATTTTTTTTAATGCTAAATAAACAAAGGGAATACTCAGACAAATACCGTTGGTTGGTGGAATATTTAGTTGGATATCGCCAAGTAGCTCTGTTAATAATGTTGGCAGATCTTTTAACTTGCAATCGGGAAAAATTTTGACCACAGAAACTTTATACAAATATCATATTCAAGTTGAAGAAAACATAAATGAATCGCATCAAAACAATGACAAAGAAAATTCTGATCTAGAAAGAGAATTAAGTTCAGAAACAGTTAAAATTAATTATTCTAATCAGATTTCAGAAATTAGTTCAGAAGAACAAATCAATGAATCTGAACGTAATTCAGAAAATTTTATTGATTTAAAATAATTGAAAAAAAAATTATTTTTAATAGACAAACATTTTTAGTAAAATTAAGCTAAACAGTTTCATAAATTTTTTTAATTTAATATTGTTATTGAATATTTTTATTTTCCTTTATCAGATTTCATCAAAGTAAAAAATTTTCTCAGTTTTCAACTTGCTCATTTTGATCAAAAAATGTTAAAAATTATCTAAATAATCTTTGCAGAATTCATACTTTCAAAAATTATAAAATTATATAGAATTACAGATAAAGATTTAAAATTTTTTAATTATTATATTTTTTAATTTATGAAAAATAATTATTTTTAAAAATTTTGGGTTAAAATCAAAGATTTTTTGAAAAAATAATTCTGAGGAATTAATTAGGAATAATATAACTCATTAGTCATAATTATACTTTGAATCCAACAAACTATATTTTTTTAAAAAAATAAAAATAGAAACAGAAATAAATGCTAAAAAAGCTTATAAATTTTAGAATTAATTTCTGTTATATTTTTATTGTTTACTAAATTTCACATTACGAAATATAAAACTGAGAATATTAATTATTTTTAAACTAATAAATTTGAGAATGGCAAATAATTATTATTTATGTTATTTTCATGCATAAAAAAAAACAAAAGTGTTGATGTTAGGAATATTTTTTTTTGAAAATTTGAAAATTGATATCAGAAAAAAGTTATTTCGAGTAATTTTAAATACGAAATTATAAAAAATTGTAATCAAAGATAGTTTATATAAATTTTCATTTAAATACATTCGGTAAAATTTTGATTTTTCGACCCAAAGTTCACTTTTAAAAAGCATCCTCTGCCACAGAGATCGAAGTGGAATCAGTTTGCACGACTAAATCGCCTCAATGCAAATCTTTGATCTATAAAATGATATAGATCATTTGTGTGCATAGTCCGGAACCATATATCTAGTTCAGAGTTGTTTAAGTTAGTTGTTTAAAAATTTAAATTTTACCCCGGAATAAATATTTTTTAAATGGAATGTGGTAGTAATTTTTACATTTGATTACACATTACCCTAATCCTTACCCTAAAATGAATTTTTTAAAAGCTTTCTGATTTAATATACTTTCAAGATTACACTAGCTAAATCTTAGATTTTTTTTTATTCAATTTAGATTTGAATTAAATTTAGGATTAGTTTAACATTTTTGAAGATTTGATTATAAATTAAATAATTAAATTTGACGCATTAGATAATAGCCAAATCATTTTTTTTCTTAAGCAAAATATGTTGAAAATATTTTTTAATCTATTTTTTTCACTCACCTTAACTCATGAATGTTTAGCCTTGTTAAAGTCATGTCAAGAAGATACAAAATTTGCCTCAAAGGTTGGTCAATACATGTTTAATGATCAAAATTTAAATTTAAAAATAGAATTCATTGATATCTGCTTTGGAATAAAAAATGGCTTTAAACTTAATGGAAATTTTTATTTGGTTGATAATAACATTCAGACAGATGATAGATTTATAAAATTTTTGAAGTCGAACTTGAAAAATTTTGGTTATCATGTAGACAATGTTCTGGGCAAAGGAAATTATGGCATAGTTTTTGCAGCAAAGTCAGAATATTATGGAAATGTTGCAATCAAAATTGCAGCAAACACTGATGGAGTTTTTTATGATTTTGAAAGCAAACAAGAATGCTGCCATCATCCGATAGGTCATTGCAACAAATGTCTTAAATCAGTAAATAAACTTTTACCATTTGAAGTAGCAAATTCCATATTAACTCATGATGCTGATGGTGTAGTAAAAAGCAAAGCGTTTGGAATTATAAGCACTAATTCAAGATTATTGTTTTATATAATAGTCATGGAGAAAATTGAAAATTCTATGACACTTTTATCTTTTACCCAAAAGTGCTTCAAAAAATTCAATCATGATATTAGAAAAAAATATATAATAAATACTCAAATTAGATTGAATGAAATAAACAAAAATTTGATACAATATCAAAATATTTTTCATAATGATTTGAAAAGTGATAATATACTTGTTAAAGTGAAAGATGCTTCTAAGTTTAAAAAATGTGGTAGTGGACGAAAAAATTTAGAATATTACTTGATAGATTTTGGTAATGCTATTTTGGGTATAAGCAAAAAAGACGAAGCAGGAAACTCATTTATGTCTACAGACCAATTTAGATTTAAAAAGTATTTTATTTTCTATAGAGCGCCTGACATTAGCTGTCAATTTAATTATGTCAGTATGCCAAAAATTTTATCTTGGTATTTGGGTATAATTGGGTTTGAAATGTGCAGTAATGGAATTGAAAAAATTAGCTTGACAGCAGATGCAAATATTTGCAATGCAGTCAATTCCGGTATGGCTAAATCATCTAATTCTTTTGATTATTTTATACAAAGAAACAACTATGCTAAGCCCCTTAAATTATGTTATGAAAATGAAATTAAAGATTATCTGAAATCTGCTTTAATATTTGATCCAAGAATAAGACCAAGCAGCGATTCTTTAATGAAATATCCTCTCATAAAGAAATAATTACGGTGAAAATAATCATAAAATATCATGAAAAAAGCATTAATTTTTATTATTTGGCTTCAAAAAATGTAATCAACGCATTATTTTCCATATAAGCTTGAATTTTTTTTCTATTAATCTTTTTTAATTTTGCTTGGTGAAACGATGTGAATCAAAATTAAAATTTTAAAATAAAATTTATTATTTTAGTAAATACATCTTGAGTCAAATTGATCAAATATTGTTTTATCATAAAAATAATGTTATCAGCAGGTGGGTTATTGGGTTTAAGGGAGAAAATAAACCTAGCTTCTTTTTTTAAATTGTATATATTTTTAGCACGAGAATAAAAGTAAAAGTAGAAAATTTAAATTAAAAATGAAATTGAAAAAAGCATTAAGCAAACATATCAATGATTTTCTCAAATAAAGCTTTCTAAAGTAAATAAGTTTAAAAATCATATTTGCTGAATATGAGCATTGTGATATTAATATTTATTTTTTTCCAAACCAAATAAAAAAAATGGTTATTTAAAATTTAAAAAATTAATTTTTTTTCTATTTCTATTTTTTTTCTCTGAAGATGATTTTTATTTCTGTAATTAAAATTAAATATAGTTTTAAATTTTACTTAACTAATTGTAGCCTCGAAGCTAAATCGATATTTTGTTTATAAGAACTTTTTCTGAGATTAAAAGTAACTTTTAAGCTTATCAATTAAAGTTTAAATAACTAAGAACTCAAATGCCTTGGAAATAATCTTAAAACTGATTTCTCAACAAAATTAGATAAACACAACTGGTTTAGCTCTTAAGATTTAGTTAAATATCTTGAATCATAAACAGATCAAAGCTTTGATTAGCTAGTCTATTTTTACACAAAAAGAAAGGTTCAACCATAAAATTTTCCATAATTTTACTAAGCACGTGTTTGAAAAATGTACTTTATAAATACTCATCGATTTTCTATTAAATTTCAAACTTTTATTTAATTTTGCTCTAAGTTATTTTTTTGTCAAATTCTTTAAAAAAAACTGATGCTTTGTTCACTAAATTTTGTTGAATTATTTTAATTATTTATAATGAATATTTTTAACTCTCGACTTATATTATGATTTTTTTTTACTTAGGAGTTGTTATTAAAAATGAATAAATTATAAATTTATTTTTTCTATTTTTAGAAAAGACTCATTTTCAGACCATAAAGCCTAATTTTTTTTTCTATACAAAGAGAATTTGTATCTGTTCAAGACAGAATTGATTTAAAAATTTGAGTTCGGAGAGACCGAGAGAAAAATTGAGCTAAGTTTTCAGATATGTATAGTAAAGAAAAAATTTATGTACTTAAGAAAAATAGATAAATTGAAATAGGTCTGAGAGATTATATTTGTTGCCAGTCGTAATTTTTAAAATAAGTTCAAGTCTCTAGTCGATAGGAAATATGATCTCTTAATTTCTAACAAAGCTAACTTAGGCATTTTCTAATTTGATTAATGATATATTTCACTGAGCTTAATTTAATTGACAGAAATATCGGACACTGTTCCCAACATAAAAATGAGTATACTTTTAAATTAGTGTATTTTTAATTACGGGGCTTTAGAATAAACAATTTATTTTTATTAATATTGATTTCGTATTATTTTTTTAATCAGTGGAATTATCTAGGCCACTTTTTGTTTCTTTTCTCATTAATCAATAAAGACTTCTGTTTGATTTATTGTTTTTAGCATTGAACAATTGATTGAATCTATTATTTCGTTTGATGCTCTCAAAAGAGATTGGGCTAATAAATAAAAACCCGAATTATAGTTAAACAATTTGTTTTCTTTTTATTTTAAATTGATCATTGTCTCAAACCACAATTTGAATTATTCGTTTGAGAGCGAATATCAGCTTAAAAAAAAACCTAGGATAAAAATAATAAATTGGTTTCGAATCGCAACTGAGGACGAAAAATTACTATAAATATGAAATTATTTTTTTAGCTGCTTGAAAAAATTATTTATTAGATTGTGTTTAGTATAAAACTTGATAAAATTAAGTCACGGATAAATTTTTTTTTATTAAATTTGAATTTTTTAAATATAAAATTAATTAAAATTTATTAATTTTTTAAAAATATTTATACATGAGGTATCCAAACTTTTACTTAATTTCAATATAAAATTTGTTTCTTTATAAACCAGAATTAGAATAAACATTGTTAACACTAGAAAGCCCGAGAGTTTTTTTAAACCCTTTTTTAAAAAATTTAAATTTGAATATTATCTCACAGAAATAAAGCTTTAAAAAATTACTCAGAAAAATTAAAAATAAATTTATAATAACTTAAATTATTTTTAATCTTAAAAATAAATTTTATTTATTTTTCCTGAAATTTTAATTTGAAATTTTTGTAATTAATCATCCGGACTTTCTAGTGTTAATACTTTTCGATAATAGATTTTAACAACATTTTCGATTAATAGGAATAATAAGAAAACCTTTTAAAATAGGAAAGAAGTTTTTAAATTTTTATTTTCAAATTTTAATAGTAAGTTCTTAATAGGAAAATAATGGTATCCGACCTATTTAAGTTAAGTGACTTTAATTTAAATTTAAGTCTAAGTTTAATCTTAAGACTTAAATTTGAGCATTCTCAAGTTTTACCTTTAGCATTTGTTCTTTTGATCATAGCTCAATTTCGTATATTCGATAAAACTAGTCGAGTATTTAAAAAATATTTTTTTTTTAAAAAGGCTTGATGACGTGAAAAATTTAACACTATTTAACCATTAAATTTGTTTAATGAAAATTTTATTTTTTAAAAAATATCTAGGAAATTTGGAAATCAGTCGAATGAGAATTAATTAGACAATAAGAACAACAAAATTTAGATATTATCATTTTTAAATAATGAACATTTTTATTTTGAAACTTATGGAAAAAAAATATTTAAAAAAAATATGTATACATTATACCTTAAATTTATGTGGAATTAATTTGAGAATTTAGCTTGAATTTACCTGTATTTTGGAAAAGATTAATTATGTACTAAATTTACACCGAATTCTTCTTGTATTTTTATCTTGAAAAAAGTAAAGGTAAATACAATTAGTGTCAACTTTCGACCATTGTCAAAAGTATCTTTGAATAATCTTGGTTATGTTTTTTCTTTTAGTTCAGATTTATTTACTTTAACAGAAATTTTATCTTCAATTGAGGTCGAATGCACCTCGACATTAAATCAACACGATTAGACTATCGTTCAATTCGAAGAATAATATTTTTGTATAAATTTAAGTGGATAAACTTCTCAAGATGAAGCATAAATTCGAATTGCGAAATTTAATTTCGAACCCATGCTATAATGTTTTGTTTATAGTTAAATTTAATGATTGCCGCTAGGAATCAGTATAAAACAAATTGTTACCTCTATTCATGCTATTATTGTAAAAACACTTATTTTTCTTTTTAGAACTTAAATTAGCAGTCTCTTAAGCATTCATTTAATAAACTTTTACTCGAATAGTGTAAAACAATTAAAATAGAAATCATATATAACCGTAAAAATACAAATTAAAAAAAATACTAGAATATATAAAAAGTTTAATTTAATGTAACACATCAACGATTTGAAAAGCTCAAAACTAGGTTTATCTAGCTCGTTCAATTGCACTTGATCCAATCAACTGACCAAAGTAAACATGCTCTCTTTCGTGAGGATATTTATTTTTAAGTTTAAACTTTTGTTTAAAAAAAAACTAATTGGCAGATTGACCAGATAAATAAATAAATTTTATTTTAGCATTTTAGTATAAATTTAAGCTCATTTTTTATTACTTAAATATTAACAAAATTTCTCATTAAGATGCACCAAGAATAAAATAAATTTTTAGTTTTGAATTTTTAGTAATTTTAGTTTATAATATATTTTATATCAAAAGAAGAATAAAGCCAAGATAAAAATTATTATAAAATTTTGAATAAAAATCTTAAAAAGGCTTTTATTGAGACTTTAGTTCAGTGATGAACGATATACAAACTAAAAACATTTATAATTTATAATTTAGCTTGAAATTTATTATAATAATTAGAGCTTTTGAATATTTAGATTTTTTTTAGTCAGGAATTTTATTTTTCAGGCATATAATTAAACAATGGATATTGAATTCACGTTCTTAAAATATGATAAAACATATGATAGTATTTTTTCAATATATTATTTTTTAGTTGAAAAAATTAAGGAAATGATTTTTTATTTTTATTGTCTAGTTTGGAAAATGCACGTCTTTGTTCACTTTGAAATCCTAAACCAGACAATCAAATATTCGATTATCAGACTTTTTTCAATTTTGATGATTAAATAGAGAAATATTTTGCTTAATAAAAATGCACGCAAAATATTTCTTAAAATATTTGGCTTTTAGTTTTTAAAAATATTCATTTGAGAAGCAAATCTCAGGAGAAAAATTGTCAATATTGATCTCAGTCGCACTGAATAGTTTAGAAATTTTATTAGTTTCAAATATTAGCTTTTTATTTATTATTAGTCTCTGTAAATAAATTTTGAGTTCTTTATATTAATTTTAACTAAACATAAAAAATAACTAGATTTTACTTCAAATCTATAATTTAATTCTAAAATTGTCAATAGAAGCTAGCCAAATCAAATTAGTAAAATATTTTTAATTTCGTAATTTTGTAGACTTGTTCGCAAAATCGTTATCTAGGTTCATTTCTAACATGCAAATAAAAGAAAAATGCTGATCAAGTCTTGATGTCTAGAGCTTTTATTTGTTTTTTTTCTTTTTTGCTCCATTTATGCTCTATGCTATCTTTCTAGTTCAATTCAAAATTTAAATAAGCTACAATAGATCATGCTTACTAAAGGTTAATTTTATACATAATCAAATATTATGTGAATTAGATGAATTTTATTCTTGGTGATCATATGCTTTTTAGCAACAAAAAAAATGAATTAAAGTTAAGCTAGATTGAATTTTATTGAATACTTTTTTATTTAAAAAAAAAAGTAGATCAAAAGTAGCTATTAAAAATTGACTTTTCCATTAACTGAATCATTAAAATCAACTGTAGCTATTATTTGAATATTTAGCCACTTTAGGTGAAACTTTTTTAAGTTAAATTCACTAAAAAAATTTTACTCGTAATTCACTTGAATAATTTTAGAAATAGCTCAGGAATTGAAACTGTCTAATTTGAAAAATTGAATCATTATTAAAAGGAAGCACTTTTCGAGTTTTATTTTTTGCAGTATTCGTCAAATGTGCCGACTAAGTAATTAAGAATTGAAGGCAACTTAATTATGTTCATTTTCAATAATCAATTATATCCGCCCCAGTCAACTCTCCAAAAACTCATTTCTAAAATTTCAAGCAAATGGAGGACTTAGCTTTGAAAACATTAATTTACTTAGTTTACATTAGTTAATTTTACAGATAAATGTCAATCTTTAAAATGAGAATAGATTAAATATTTTTCTATGTAATATAATTGGTATTTATTGTATTCTTTTTTTTTAATTTCTATTTTGTTAGCTTTCTTTGAAAAAATTTGTACAAAAATACACGTTCATGTTGGGCTTTGAATCTAATATGTCAAGGACTAGCATAAATCAAAACAATAGTCAAGATTTTGATGGTATTTAGTGATTTTTTTATTGAATTTTATTATCATAAATTAATTTTTTTATTATTGAGATATAAAAAAGAGCTTTATTATAAGATGCAAATTTTTGCAAGGATAATTAAGAAAAATAAATTATAATTCCGGTCATATGTCACGAGTCACCACTCGAACAAAACGGCCTAATAGCTGACCATTTTCTTTATTATAGTTCTTTCTATAAATTTCAAAAAAAATCAAGAAGCCTTTAATAGGTCAGTGAATAAACTATTTACTTATTTACTTAGACTGGTTTATTTTTGTAGAAGAAAATTTAAGATTTTTCTTTTTTAATTAATCAATCTAAATTTGATAGTGAAAAAATTTATAATGAAAATTTGATTAAATTTTTTTTATCTTTAATGAATACTTGTTAGAGTTTTTGAATCAAGTAGCATATCACACAAAACTAAAGATTCTTGGTATTCAAAATAATTTATTATATAACTAGTTAGAACAGTAATTTTGATCATATTTTTTTAATTATACCACGCAATTGAATTTTAAAATTATATGACCATGCACAGTCTTTTTTACCACGAGACCATCTAAATAGTTTTCTATACTCATATATTAGCATAAATAATTGAAAGCGAAGCATAAACCATTCAATGACAAACGGTTTTAATTACATCATTTTTTTGTTTAATTTTGCTATATAATTATTTAGATAACAATGGATAATTTTAGAAATCCACAATCGGAAAATATCGAAAATTTTCAACCAGCCGAAAATAAAAATTCAAAAATGAATTCGTTTAATCAAGATGATGACGTGTTCGGCTTCGAAGAAGAAACCAATCCTAAAAAATATCTAAACTCGGACTCAGAAGAAGAAAATGAGGAAGCCGACGAGTTTAATGAAAAGCAAATATTGCAAAAACGCAGTAGCAACCAAAATTTGGAAAAACCTATTCACATAAAAAATATCACTTGTCCTAACGTTCATAATAATGCTTTGAATAGTAAAAATAATAAGTATTCGTGTTCGCTACCTCGTGATATAATTTCAACTCGATCCGCACGAGGAAATGATTATGAAAACGATAAACCAGGTCTGGCGCTTGAAAACGAAGACAGCCGATTTGATTCTGATGACGAGTACGAAAAATGTGGCGATATGGGACTTGCGATTTCTAATCTAGCCTCATCGATTGTTGCCAAAGATGGACGTGAGTTATTTGGTGGTGTACCCAGTAGACGTATTCCCATTAACAGCATAAGCCAATCATATTTCTAAATATTTTCTTGGTGTCGTTATTTATTATTTTTATTTTTACTCTTAGTTGAACATAAAATAGCAAAAATATACAAATTAAAAAAAAAACAGAGCTTAAGCAATTTAAGAAGTGGTGGTTATATAAGTATTGTTGGATCTTGGAAATTTTGTTTTTTTTATTGTTGTACTCTTTTTTATCAATATTTTAAAAACCATTTAAATAAAATGAAAATGTTATATTTTTTATTATTTATTCAAATAAGCAAATTTTAAATCTATCTAGTAGATACAAAAAAATAGTTTTAATTATAAAGATTATCTAAAATTTAAGTATTTGGTTTTACTTTTATTGATATCATTTAATATATTTTATTTCAATTGCTTTTAGCTTTTATTTTAAATCTAAATCTTTAATCAAAAAAGTAACCAAAAAATAATCTAGCATAAAGTTGTTTTAATAATAGTATAATTGCAATTAATTAAGTAATTTTTTAAAATTGTTTGCAAATCAAACAATAAACTTCGTTTTTCCAAACAATTTTAGACTCATTTTTAAAACGCAATTTTAATCAGTTGTATTTTTTTTTCAATCAAATTAAATAAAAAATTAACCATTAGAAAAGAAGCAAGTGAAATATAGGAAATTTTCTGAGGACAATTTTAATAATAATAATGTAAATAAAAAAAAATTAAATTTAAAGATTAAAAATTTTGATTAAAAAACTTTATTTAGTTCTAATCATTTGCTTTTTTTTTGCTGAAAATTTGAAAAATTTAGGCTTTTTTATTTTTTTAGCATCATCTTTATCAAAATTAACAATGCTTTTTTCTTTCTTTTTTAAGCCATTCTCGCCAAATTCGTTTGTTTCTGAGTTATCATACTTCCTTTTTTTAAAAGATTTTCCACTCTTTTTATTCTCTTTCAATATATCATTATCCGGTTCAACTCCGAGTTCCTGTTTAAAATATTCAGCATCGTTATCATCTGATACTTCATCCTCATTTGTTTCAAGCTTTCTTTTGTTGTTTCTTTTATTGTTTCTTTTATTATTTTTTTTATCAATTGGTTCTTTTTTTTTTGTTTCTTTTTTCATTTTTCTTTAAAAAAAATTTAATTCAAAAATCTTTAATCTTAAAATAAACTTTACTTTTTCATTTTAAGAATTTCTCTTATTTTGTTTATTTGCTCGGATGATTTTTTTATTCCTTCATGATACAATACTTCCCCTTCGCAAATACCCTCTTCAATTTTAAGCAACTTTAATTTTAATCTAGGGCCGATCTCTGATAAACGAATAGCGCTCTTAGTACTATTTAAATTTATGCTTCCAATTGACTTGACGTCTTGTTTGACTTCAATTTCGTTTTCAGGTCCATCAAATTCAGCTTCAGACTCCGATAGCATGCCATAGCTTAAAAAATAATTGAATCAAAATTTCTTGAAAACATTTTCTTACTTGTCCATAAATTCACTGATATCTTGGCAACTTGACAAATCTGGAAGCTTTTCTTGAACTAATTTTTTAACTGGCTTACTTAAACCCACAGGCATTAGCCTTACATAGCTTAATTAAAAATAAATTATCAATCATTTTTCTGAAATATAAAACTACTATTGTCGAAAATCAATTGTTTGATCTTCTTTATTATAATTGAATAATACACATCTTCTTATATCATTTAATTTAACCTTCAAATATTAAAACATTTAATTATACTAAATTTATTTTATTATTATTTAAAATAAAAAAATGTTTACTTTTGTTATATTTATACTTGGAAACATATTCTGTAAACTTGTGGTCAGTAGTTTTTGATGAAAATCGATTTTATTTTCAGAATTTTCGTTTTTTTGGGTAAAACCATTTAATATTAAGAGGGGCTGATGAAGAAACTGCTTTTGATGAGTATGCTTTTTTTTAAGATTAGACAGGATATCGTTTGTCAAACTATATTCGATTAGTTTAAAATGAATTGTAGGTCCTCTTGGAAGACGTGCTATTTTAAAATAGTCTCCAATTTCAGTCTGCGAGAACATTAACAAATGTGAAACGTGAAGAGGGCCTGCAATAGATATAAAATCTTTGAGGTTGTTTTTTTTCGTTACTTTCAGATCACGTGCTGTAAATGGCTCCATTACTTTTCGAAAATCGCATACGAGTTGCTTAATTTCCTTATCTACATTTCCTCGATGAATTACCATCGAATGAGGAGCTAATTTAGTATCTTCATCTTCAAAATGGCGACCAAATTTTTGACGCGCTCGTTTTACTGCTCTTCCCTTTCAAAAAATACATTATTTTAATCACTAGGATGACAAAAAAATTTTACCTTTCCTTTCTTACGAACCATTTTATTTAAATTTTTTTCTATATGGAAAATTCTTTTTAAGTTTTAAATATTCATTCTCACATGGTTTAAGGTTGCAAATTTATTTTAATTTTATTTTAAAAATTGAAATATGTTCTAAACAAACTTAACATAATATTTCAAATTTTTATTTAGTTAACTCTTTAATTTTTATAATTTTTAGAAAAATAATTTAGAAATAGAAATTTTAACTTAACAAAGTTTCTATAAAACAATCTAAAAAATAACAATGTAGATAGTAACAATAGTTATTTCTATTTTTTTCTTCATTAAAACTCAAAGGTCCTTTATTTCTAAAGCTTATATATTATTATCGCTTTGAAAATAATCATTTTTTCCAGCTAATAGCACTAAGTAAAAAGCTGTTCTAAAAGTTTGTTAGAAAATTATATTTTAATGTGTCTGAAAAGATAGATTTATAGGCTAAAAAATAAGGACTGAGTTTCGTTCTGAAATGTCTAGATTTGACCTCTTTATCTAGGTCTGTTCACAGATATTGAAATAAATATTAAGTTTATAACTCGCTAATTATCACAATTAGAACATCGTTCATCAAGCATACTCGGAGTTTATTTAAACTTTTTACAGAATGTAGAATAATGCAAAAAATGAAGAGCTAGATGTAATTTCTTCAAATCAAGCATGTTTTATGTCTATTTTTTCTATATATTAAAAGCCATTAAATAATAATAATAATAATTAACCCTTTTCTATCCTAGCGGATAATGGGGAGGCGCTCATCTCCTTTTCCAGTACCTT